>WNWK01003000.1:0-102500 GCA_009830355.1 Cherax destructor
CAGAAACATTTATAAGTAAGTGGTATGTCGACTGTTTTCCGTATAAAGTGTATCTTTATGTATTACACTGCAAGAGAGAGAATTTTGTATCATACACTAAGTATTTAAATGAATTTTATTTAGTCGGATCAGTCTCCTAATAATAATCCCCATATTAAAATGACATTTGTCTAAGGACAACTAGACCAGAGCTTGATTTGATTCGACATGTTACAGAAAGGGCCAAAACAGGCCTATAGACATGGCCCCTGACGTAACAGTTAATAATATATATATATATATATATATATATATATATATATATATATATATATATATATATATATATATATATATCAATAACAACACTGTGACTAGCCGAGGATTCGAACCCACCCATGTAGTTTTGGCCCTGCTTCGTGGTGAGCGAAAAATCACATGACGCCTTAACCCACTGAACCACACAATCCTACAACAACCAAGCACCCAGCCAAGTTAGGTGTATTACTCTTGGTCCGAGGACATATGGTGGTGTGGGTGCCTTTAAGCTAATTTCTTATACTGAGAACTGAATAGATCGGAAAAAGAGAAAATGTATGCAAGAGTTTGAATTGTGGTGGAATTGTCATGTTGAGTCATCTGATCGCTAGTGTTACACTGGAGAGTGCGTCATCAGCTGCATGACGCGAGGATGACTTGCAGCACATCATCATCCTGATTGTATAGGGCGCTGCAATATGAATGACTGCTTGATCGTGGTCAGTATGTGAACAACAGTGTGGTAGTGAGAACCGACTACGAACGAGCATGAAGCAAGGGCGGCTTGTGAACCTGACGGTCATGAGCACAGAATCTGACATCCTGGGCTTGTTAGATTTTGATGGAGACATCAGATTGATTCAACTGCAGATTGTTCAACTGCCTCCCAGCATACATCAGGGGGATTACCAACAAGCCCCTGGCTGTCTTCAAGCAGGCACTGGACAGGCACCTCAAGTCGGTACCTGATCAGCCGGGCTATGGTTCGTACGTTGGACTGCGTGCTGCCAGCAGTAACAGCCTGGTTGATCAGGCTCTGGTCCAACAGGAGGCCTGGTCACAGACCGGGCCGCGGGGGCGTTGACCCCTGGAATTCTCTCCAGGTAGACTCCAGGTAGAGACTTTTCCATCAGAAAGCACAGAATGTACCTGGCTAATAATATTTGATCTGACTGAAGACAACTCTTCATAAGTCTGAACATTACTTTTGAGTTACACTTGCAAATGAACCGAAAGGTTGCTAAAATACACTATAAATCCCATTTATTGTTTCATTTCTTCATCTTAAGAGGATGGTAGTACCATCATGGTGCGTATATTGAGAGCGGAGAAAGTTTTCCAAGGAGAAACTTAAAGGAGAAACCATTAGAGCTAAGCCTTTTTAATGCTAGGGGCCCCCCACCAAACTGGGCCTCGGACCCCCCACCACCTAAATCCAGCACTGAGTTGAAATAGTTTCTGTTAATTTCGTCTAGACAAAAGCTATTATATCAGGTGACCCAACTGCTGTGTGTGTGTGTGTGTGTGTGTGTGTGTGTGTGTGAGTGAGTGTTTGTGTGTACTCACCTAGTTGTACTCACCTAGTTGTGGTTGCAGGGGTTGAGTCACAGCTCCTGGCCCCGCCTCTTCACTGGCCGCTACTAGGTTACTCTTTCCGCTCCATGAGCTTTATCGTGTGTGTGTGTGTGTGTGTGTGTGTGTGTGTGTGTGTGTGTGTGTGTTTATATGTGTGTGTATTTTGCGTGTGTGTATGACTTTCCGTAATGACCACACTGTTGTATGGTCATTACGGTAAGTGTTTTAAGCATCACTACATTACCTCTTGTGTGAGAAAAGTTATATATCATGAATTATCATTAAACAGTTATTGAAAATATAGTATATTCTAATTTCCTGGTACATACTGGAGCTTTCACGAGGTTCTTCACTTCTACTTAGAGAGAGATTTACGAATTTTTAAAATTGTGATCAGTGTTTATCTGGATATAAGAGTCCTTTCAAGAAGATGCCTTGATGTTGGTTAAGGGTATTTGATCCAAGGAATTGAGACCATCCTTCTCTCTACCTGCATCATACTTGATTACCTTCTGGTAAAAGACACCTATGCACTGAGCAAGACATGTGTTAAGGAAACGTTTCTCCACAAAACATAAGAACATAAAAACATAAGAAAGAACGAACACTGCAGCAGGCCTACTGACCCATGCGAGGCAAGTCCATCACTCCCCGGCTTAAACCTGACTACCTGGAGTTAACCCTCTCCAGGTAAACTCCAGATAGTCAGGTCACTTCCACTTAAGGAAGGAGCACGGCATAAGACCTATTAGCACAAGCTAGTCAGGTCCAACTCACACCCACCCACACCCACTCATGTATTTATCCAACCTTTTTTAAAAACTACACAACGTCTTAGCTTCTATGATGGTACTCGGGAGTTTGTTCCACTCATCCACAACTCTATTACCAAACCAGTGCTTTCCTATATCCTTCCTGAATCTGAACTTTTCCAACTTGAAACCATTGCTGCGAGTCCTATCTTGGCTGGATACTTTCGGCACGCTATTTACATCCTCTTTATTTATTCCTGTTTTCCATTTATACACCTCAATTATATCCCCCTAATTTTACGCCTTTCTAGAGAGTGCAGATTCAGGGCCCTCAGTCTATCCTCATAGGGAAGATTTCTGATACATGGGATCAACTTTGTCATCCTCTGTACGTATTCCAGTGCATTTATATCCAGTCTGTAATACGGTGACCAAAACTGTGCAGCATAATCTAAATGAGGCTAACCAAGGATATATAGAGTTGAAGAACAACCAGAGGACTTCTATTATTTATACTTCTTGATATGAAGCCAAGGATTCTGTTAGCTTTATTGCGAACACTTATGCACTGTTGTCTTGGTTTCAGATTACTGCTAACCAGAACTCCTAAATCCTTTTCGCAATCACAAGTATTAAGATCTTCATTATTCACTTTATATGTGGCATGGTTATTGTCCTGCCCAACATTTAGAACTTTGCATTTGTCTACATTAAACTGCATCTGCCACTTCTCCGACCACTGCATCAGTCTATTCAAATCATCCTGGAGTCTTCATTAGAATGAATTGGACGGCCTATTTTGGTGTCATCAGCAAATTTGCTTATGTTGCTATTTATTCCCTCATCTATGTCGTTTATTTAAATTGTGAACAACAAGGGGCCCAAAACTGACCCCTGTGGGACACCGCTTGTGACGTGCCCCCATTCTGATTTCTCTCCATTTATGCAAACTCTCTGCTGCCTATTTGTCAACCATGTCTTTACCCAGGAATTTTTTTTTCCTCCTATTCCATGTTCCTTAAGTTTCCTCAATAGCCTCTGATGTGGAACTTTATCAAAAGCCTTACTGAAGTCCATATACACAATATCATATTCATTACCATGATCTACCTCCTCAAACACCTTATTGAAAAAAGTTAGTAAATTCGTAAGACAGGAACGCCCCTTAGTAAAACCGTGTTGAGATTCATTAATCAATTTATGCCTTTCAAGATGGCTACGAATTGCCTCGGCAATTATTAATTCCATAAATTTACCAACTATAGAGGTAAGGCTTATTGGTCTATAGCTTGTAAATAGGTATTACATTTGCCATTTTCCACTTGTCTGGCACTATGTCAGTTTGTAGTGATATATTGAAAAGATTTGCCAAAGGTTTGTTAAGTTCCTCTTTACATTCCTTTAAAACTCTTGCAAACAGTTCATCAGGGCCTGGGGATTTGTTAGGTTTTAATTTCTCTATTTGTCTGAGGACCATGTCACTAGTTACCCCAACAGTGCATAGTTTATTATCTTCCTGTTCTACATAATTTATTATAGTAGTACAGACAACTAAAAATCGAGTATTAATTGTGGCAAACTGTGAGAGGGTGGTAGTAGAAGTAATAATAGAGGTAGTAATAGTTGTAGTAGTAGTAACAGTAGTAATAGTAGTAGAGTAATACTAGTAGTAGTAGTAATAGTAGAAGTAGAAGTAGTAGTAATAGTAGTAGTAGTAATAATAGTAGTAGTAATAGTAGTACTAGAAGTAGTAGTAATAGTGGTGGTAGTAGTAATAGTAGTAGTAGTAATAGTAGTAGTAGTAATAGTAGTAGAAGCAGTAGTAGTAATAGTAGTAGTAGCAGTAGTAGTAGCAGTAGAAGTAGTAGTAGTAGTAGTAGTAGTAGTAGTGGTGGTGGTAGTGGTAGTACAGCAGTAGTGAGATAGGAAGGACTTGTCAGTAGTGGGGTAACATATCTAGGCTGTCTTCTTGAGATGACTCACTTGTGGACAACAATAAATATGACGGGTGGGTAGACCTCCTGCAGTCTTCCATGTCGCAGTGGTATCATCAGTGGCGGTGTTAGTGTGGTTTAGTAATTGTTTGGCCAAGGTTTAGGATATTCTGTTGTTGCTTGAGTTATGTGATATGGTGTTAGGTGTTGCTGCTGCTGTCGTTGCTGCTGCCAGGCGCATGCTGCTGCTGTCGCTGCAGCTGCCAGATGCCTGCTGCTGCTGTCGTTGTATCGTGTGGGGTTCGAGAGATATATAGAGTGTCAAGGACACACGGAGTCTGAAAGGGAGAGGTACCAGGCCACGTCTGTTCTAGGATAGGTCTAAGGCGGTTGTGAGGCCGACGCTCGCCTCTGGGCATGCACATGCGCGCAAGCGTCTGACGTCACACGCAAAGCGACCGGCTATGTAAAGCTAAGATGATTCTAATACACTATACAAGTGTATACACATTACTGACACGACAGCTCGGCCATGTTACATATGACGTCTCGGCATACTAGACAACTCTATAGGCTGAACAGACAGGTGGCACTGGAGTGAATCTATACAATAGCAAACACATTATAATTTAGAACTAATCAAGATTAATCTTACTATCACACTTCTTGAGTTAATGGTTCTTAAGAGAATTTTATATATTACAATTTATATATATTACAATTACAATTTACAAATTTGATCGATCAATCTGTATTCATGGACTGTACGGATTCTGAGGAAGAATAAATATATTTACAAGGAAGAAAGTTTTAACAGAAAGAGAGACTTGGACCCAGTTAAGGGTGAAATTATCCACACTTGATTCTTTGTGTGGGTGGTGACAGAGTCACGTGGGTGATGGCGGGGGTGGCTGGGTGGTCGCACACGGCTGGTCGCGCGCGCCTTGGCTTACGCCGTTTATAAAAAGCACGTGAATTTAAGCCAGGGTGGCTTGGAACACACCCAGAATACCACAGGGATGGTATTATCACTCAGAACAGCGATACACTGGAGTACAAGGACGATATAAATGCGTGAACTCACGTGGCTTACTTCTCAGCTGGGTTGGCTTGCTGGGTTACTAGAACTTTTCACCAGGTTGACTGGCTTGGAATCTTGTAACAATTAGCTCAGCAGGGTAGAAGGCTGGCTTAATGGTAGGCCGACGTAACTGGATGGGTGGCTTGCTGGCGGTCCTGCAAGCAGTTTATTGGCTACGAATCGAGTCGAGCGTCCTGAGTGTTTTCTTCTGAGCTGCTTGTGCCACCGATCTAAAGCCCAGATTCGTAGTTCATCGTTTATGCACAAATTCTCCAAATTTCTCCACGAGTGTGAGTAGCAGCCGACGCCAGCCAGACGACAGCAGTCTCCAATACCACCCTACTCAACGCTTCAGTCACATCCTACACCCTAGAGATATTTACTGTGTTCTTTTTTTTTTTCAGATAATTTATGACAATTGCGTGTGTTTGAGACAATTTTGCCAGTTAAAGAAATTTTGTGTTATCCTGGGAGTGTGATTTAACCTCGCCAGTGTTATGCGTTAATAATCTCACTTGAATTAGTTTTTCAGTTTCACTAGTATCGTCTCTGATTAATTATTGTGTCATATTTTCTGTGAATTGTGTTGTGTTACATAGTATGCAGTAAGTAAAGTTTTTGTTATTAATGTTGTGTTCCAACATTCTGCCTAGTGTTTTTTTTTAAAGAATTTAATTCTTGTTTCCTCCAGCATTGTCCATGTGTTTTTCTTGTTAATTTTTGTGTTCCACCAAGTGTTCTATCCCAGAGTTTTCATTTAATCATTTACCCTTGTTTGTTAATGTTTAATTGTGTAATTAATTTTGTTTGCTCCAGTAACGTTATAAATTTATTTTCTCCTCCAAGTAATTGTTTACCTTTTTCCAGTATTTTCCTGCTAATTCTTATGTGTTGCAGTTAGTGTTCTTATTTTTCTTCCCATTGCACCCAATATTGTTTTGTGTACGTGTTATTTTTAAACAGTGCTAATGTGCCTTAATTTTGCAGACTAGTGATATAATTTACTGAAGATATTAATTTGCTCTACTAAGTAATTACACACTGTCGCTGCTGCTGCCAGGCACCTGCTGCTGCTGTCGCTGCTGCTGCCAGGCACCTGCTGCTGCTGTCGTTGCTGCTGCCAGGCACCTGCTGCTGCTGTCGCTGCTGCTGCCAGGCACCTGCTGCTGCTGTCGTTGCTGCTGCCAGGCACCTCCTGCTGCTGTCGTTGCTGCTGCCAGGTGCCTGTTGCTGCTGTCGCTGCTGCTGCCAGGCACCTGCTGCTGCTGTCGTTGCTGCTGCCAGGCACCTCCTGCTGCTGTCGTTGCTGCTGCCAGGTGCCTGTTGCTGCTGTCGCTGCTTCTGCCAGGCATCTGCTGCTGCTGTCGCTGCTTCTGCCAGACGCCTGCTGCTGCTGTCGTTGCTTCTGCCAGGCACCTGCTGCTGCTGTCGCTGCTGCTGCCAGGCGCCTGCTGCTGCTGTCGTTGCTTCTGCCAGGCACCTGCTGCTGCTGTCGCTGCTGCTGCCAGGCGCCTGCTGCTGCTGTCGCTGCTGCTGCCAGGCACCTGCTGCTGCTGTCGCTGCTGCTGCTGCCAGGCACCTGCTGCTGTTGTCGCTGCTGCTGCCATGCACCTGCTGCTGCTGTCGCTGCTGCCGCCAGGCACCTGCTGCTGCTGTCGTTGCTGCTGCCAGGCACCTGCTGCTGCTGTCGCTGCTGCTGCCAGGCACCTGCTGCTGCTGTCGTTGCTGCTGCCAGGCACCTGCTGCTGCTGTCGTTGCTGCTGCCAGGCACCTGCTGCTGCTGTCGTTGCTGCTGCCAGGCACCTGCTGCTGCTGTCGCTGCTGCTGCCATGCACCTGCTGCTGCCATGCACCTGCTGCTGCCATGCACCTGCTGCTGCCATGCACCTGCTGCTGCCATGCACCTGCTGCTGCTGTCGCTGCTGCTGCCAGGCGCCTGCTGCTGCTGTCGTTGTTGCTGCCAGGCACCTGCTGCTGCTGTCGTTGCTGCTGCCAGGCACCTGCTGCTGCTGTCGCTGCTGCTGCCAGGCACCTGCTGCTGCTGCCAGGCACCTGCTGCTGCTGTCGCTGCTGCTGCCAGGCACCTGCTGCTGCTGTCGCTGCTGCTGCCAGGCGCCTGCTGCTACGTAATTTTTTTGTTGCGACTTCCGCATGGTGTGATGTACACACCAGCCTTGTTCTCGGTATTGTCTGTGTTTGTCCTTACTTTTCAGTGAGTTTTTAACGGAGGTCGAGGCGTTGGTGGCTATTTTTACGTGCCAGCCTGTCATTAGTAATGATACATTAGAAGCCACGTTACTCACTTGAAAAACGATGTATTTGGCTGGGGAATCTGTCGTGTTTGTGTAATTTAAGTTGAGGAAGAATGTGTCTCTCTTTTTTCAGTCTCTGATGGGGAGTAGTGGGAAATAAATCTGTAGGAAGGCCTGCTTAAGGTATTTACATTCTTATAAGTATTGTGTGCTGGAAATCTTGAAAGCTCTAATAAAAAAAATCACGACGCCTCTCTCGATCCTACTGTCTTGATGGGAATAAACGTGTATTAAGTCATTCTTATATGTGGGTTTCCTGTAGACTTGTAATAGAAGTCTTTCTCCTCTTCTGTGGAATAATACATCGAGAAATGGTAAGTGGCAGTTGTCTCGCTTCTCTTCTACTGTGAATTTGATGGTTGGTTCCAGACTATGTTGAGCCTCGGTTCAATGACTAGTATATTATCAACGTGGTGCAACTAGCTGACTGTTTTAGAATTGTTTCGCATGATAAGGGGAAGAGGAAGATTCCAAATGTTCCAAGTAAATATTACTTAAGACTGTACTAATAGGTGAGCCCATGGTTAAGCCAAATTGTTTTTTTATGTGTGTCCCTTGAAGCTAAAACAATTATAATTCATGCAAAGTGCTACTAGGTCAATAAAATCCTGGCTTGGTTCAGGAAGGTTCAAATTATCATTTACTTTGCGACAAGTGAGGTCTGAAGCTTGAGCTGTGAGCACGTTTGTGCACCGGGTCATCACGTCACAACTTGCGAGCTTTTTATTCTCAATATCGTAATTTCTAATGCGATTAAGAAGATCTGAATATTGTAAGAGTGCTTCGCTGATCTTACCTAACATTACATCAAACATTGCTAAACCTGTCAAATGTTTTCGTTACGAGATTATTTCCTAGTCAACTGTACTGAGGAGGCACAACTTACATAACATTCTTAACACTATTAATTGTTTGGAACCATCAGATTCACAGTAGAGGAGGAGAGAGACGACCGCTTTTCATTCCTCGTAGTGCTACTTCTCAGAGGAGGAGAGACTTCTATTCTAAGTCTGCAGGAGACCCACATATAAGAATTAATGAAGTGAGGTGTCGTGATAGGATTTTTACATAGAGATTTTAGGAACACAGTACTTAGAAGAATGTGAGTGTCTAAACAGGTCTTTCTACAGCTGCATTTCTCACCACACTACATCAACGACTGTAGAAAGAGAGCTGTGCGCAACATGTAGAAAGAGAGCTGTGCGCAACATGTAGAAAGAGAGCTGTGCGCAACATAGAAATAACAGAAAAACAAGAGAATCGCCAGGCAAATGCATCGGTTTATTAGTGAGTAATATGGGTTCTAATGAATTACTGTATTACCAATGATAGATGAACTCATGAAAATAGCCACCTGGAGTATACCTGGAGAGGGTTTCGGGGGTCAACGCCCCCGCGGCCTGGTATGTGACCAGGCCTCATCGTGGATCAGGACCTGATCAACCAGGCTGTTACCGTTGGCCGCACGCAACCCGACGTACGAACCACAGTCCGGCTGCTCAGGTATTGACTTTAGGTGTCTGTCAAGCGCCTTCTTGAAGACAACCAGGGGTCTATTGTTAATCCCCCTTATGTATGCTGGGAGGCAATTGAACAGTCTTGGGCCCCCTGACACTTATTGTGTTGCCTCTTATCGTGCTAGTGGCACCCTGCTTTTCATTGGGGGGATGTTGCATCGTCTGCCGAGTCTTTTGCTTTCATAGGGAGTGATTTTCGTGTGCAAGTTTGGTACTAATCTCTATTATTTTCCAAGTGTATATAATCATGAATCTCTCCCGCTTCCGTTCTAGGGAGTACAGGTTGAGGAACTTCAAGCGTTCCCAGTAATTGAGGTGTTTCATTGCAGTTATGCGTGCCGTGAAGGTTCTCTACATTTCTATGTCAGCAATTTCACCTGCCTTGAAAGGTGCTGTTATTGTGCAGCAATATTCCAGCCTAGATAGAACAAGCGACGTGAAGAGTGTCATCATGGGCTTGGCTCTATTGTATGGTTGGAATTTGTTTTAAACTCAGATATAATTTTAATTTCCTCACGTTTTCCATATCGGAGTAATTGAAATTTCTCATCATTGAACTTCATATTGTTTTCTGCAGCCCATTTAAAGATTTGGTTGATGTCCGCCTGGAGTCTTGCAGTGTCTTCAATGGTGGACACTGTCATACAAATTCGGGTGTCATCTGCAAAGGAAGACACGGTGCTATGGCTTACATCCCTGTCTATGTCCGATATGAGGATGAGGAACAGGATGGGAGCGAGTAATGTGCCTTGTGGAACAGAGTTTTTCAACGCTGCTGCCTCAGACTTTACTCTGTTTACTACTACTTTTTGTGTTCTATTTGTTAGGAAATTATAGATCCATCTACTATCTTTTCCTGTTATTCCTTTATCACGGATTTTGTGCAGTATTACACCGTGGTCACACTTGTCAAAGGCTTTTGAAAAGTCTGTGTATACTACATCTGCATTTTGTTTGTCTTCTAGGGCATCCAAGACCTTGTCACAGTGGTCCAGTAGTTGGGACAGACAGGAACGACCTGCTCTAAACCCATGTTTCCCTGAGTTGTGTAACTGATGGGTATCTAGATGGGTGGCGATCCTGCTTCTTAGAACCCTTTCAGAGATTTTAATAATATGGGACGTTAGCGCTGTCGGTCTATAGTTCTTTGCAATTACCAGTGCCTCGCCTCCAACAAAGAAGTAGTGAAAAATAACAACAAACACACACACACACATACCATCAACAAGTTTGGCGTGACCATCACACCCTGCAATGTTGCGACGAAAACTACGTGAGCGAAGCATTAAGAACACTTTAATTCAGACTTCGAGAACCCCAAAACACTCGCAGGCGGGACGATCAAAATAACGCCTGTGTACAACATAGAGCAACAGAGGGACATATCATGAAGTTCGCTGAAGCTAAACTAAGAATTTCTGAAAATGATTTATGCAGACACAGGTGCCTGGCAGCAACAATGATAGCATCAACCCAAACCATTCCACAGAAATGAGGCAGCGATTGAATATCCAGAACCTTGGATAAACGATTACTACACAGAGAGATTCTGTCATCCATAGGGGAGGCGTGTTCTTATGAGACAAGAGGCACAAGTAAAGCATGGATATGTCCAGTTCAAAAACTTGAATCTAGACTAATATTCCCAAGAGTTATGGCACTCATCACATCTCGTGATATTAATATATGGACTAGCACCATAGATAAGCAAACTGTTAATGAAAACTCAATATTGCAGAAAACAAATTCAAATAGAGCAGTCAGCCCTTACAACTGGGCAGCCTGATGCTACTGTCACAGATGGGTGTGTCTTTCTTTGTGCAGATCATTGGCCAAGGAGGAGCCGTTTTAAATATTCATTTGCGAATCTTGTGAAAAACTGAAGAGAACATCAGTGTTCAGTATCAAAAGTGGGACTTGACGTGATCTAATAATTCAGGTTTCTGAAGAGCATCAGCTGCACTTGAACTCTCCTCTTCAGCCTCAACAGGTTTTGGCAGCAGGCACGAAAGCAAAAATCAGCTGATTGATAATGTATGTGATGAACTTTAGACTAAAGTGGATCAGGCAAACAACTCTAGCCGTCTAGTTCTTACTGAAAAACAATCGATACTTATAGAGATACAGTAAGTATATCCATGCAAGTATGATCTTCAAGTCAAGTAACGACATAACTTGAGGACAATAAACTAATGTAATCATTCCTCACGAAGTGGGATCATTGGCAATTCTCGTCTGTAAGAGTATCAAAGTGCAGTACTATGCAGAGACACAAATGACCACAATAATTTTGGGAACCCACAACCCAAGGATATTTATCATTGATCATAGGTGCCACAGTTGCTAAATATTGACATACTGCTTCACAATTGCTGTCAGCTGATTTGCTGATTGTTAGTGATATGGTGGCATAAAACTATAACAAATTTTAATCTAAGATTGTAATGGCATTTAAAGCAGAAGACTCACAGCAGATATGAAAGACATTCACGAATTATATTTCACTGTAGCTTCCTATAATCAGACATGTGAGGCTCAGAAACAAAGTCACAAACCCCCTGCAATTTTTGGCTCACAAGAACAGGAAGAAAAGGGGTGTATTTTTTGCCGAAGCAAAAAAATTTTCTCTGTCTGCTGAGGCATTCGGTGAAAACGCAAAAAAATGCTCATTTTCAGGTACGTGTATGGAAGGATGTGCAGTGGCGATTTTCCAATAAGCGGACTAAGCGGCCACATTAAGAGCCCCGACTATCGAAGGGCTTAAACCATAAAGCATTTGTTTCTTAACTCTTCATGAGTTGCACCTCTGTGTCTAACGTTTGACTGTGATCATACGGAAACCACACACACACACACACACACACACACACACACACACACACAGTGAAGAGGCGGGGCCAGGAGCTATGTCTCGACCCCTGCAACCACAACTAGGTGAGTACAACTAGGTGAGTACACACACACACACACACACACATATATAAGTATATATATTTGTATATTATATTAATTATTTTGATTAAGAAATAAAAATGCAACAAATTTTAAGTTGCTCTTACACTTTATTTAATATTTATCTTGGGAAGTAAATTATGTGCAACATGCTTGCAACAAGGCAGTGTCTGTCATACGATCAATCGTGCATCTCGTTCTAATATTAAAGTTTAATTTCTACTAGTACAATAGCTGACAGAAGCGCGGGGGGGGGGGGTCTTCTAATGCAGCCAAATAATTATTATTCCACTTAGGAACCCATGTACTTCTAAATCCGCTGCTAGGGCTCCTCTTAATGAGGAACTTCCCGACCTCTAGTAGATGCACTGAAATTTGGGTGAGAGAAGAGCGCACTTGCCAAGACTCTGCGGTGTTGCTTTACCTCAAGATGATCAGGTTGTACCACCAGAGGTCCTGAAATTAATCCACTGCATCTGCAGCAGTGATCAATCCTGCTTGTCTCTTAGGTGTGGCTACGCAGCTACTTTCTGCATTTGGAATGTTTTTAATTTTTATTTTTATTCATGGTTGCGATCTTACATATTCTTGGGCTGCTGATTGTAAATATCTAAACCATTTTGCTCTATCACATAAGAATTTTGAATAAAATACAAATTAATGATAATAAAAAATGTGAATTTTTAATAAATTGTCACTTTATTAAAATTAGGCAAGTAATCATGGAAAAGCACATTGTGTTAGTTTTAAGAACATATGAATTCCAAAACAACATGAATCAAATCAAATGATTTTATTAAAAAATATGCTCCTAATGGTTACCCAACATACTGAATCAAAGGAAGGAGGACCACTTTGATTTTTGCTTGTGCTGTGCATCAAGACCATTACGTTTCAATGACCAGCAGTAATCCGCCATCATGCTGACATTCCATTTGCCCTGGTATCGAGTTTCCATGGTGCAAATATCCTGATGGAACCGCTCTCCTTGTTCCTCACTGTAGTCCCCACAATTGATGGGAAAATAGTCAAGATGTAAGTGCAAAAAGTGCATCTTCACACTCATTCTAGACCCAAGTTGTTGGAAACTTGAAATCAAGTCTTGGATCATTTTTTTTCATATTCGGGGGAGCGGCTGTTTCCCAGGAAGTTGTGGACAATCTGCTTGAATGAAAACCAGGCATTCACCTCGACACCTGCTAATGCTTCATCAAAATGCTTGTCCTTCATCAATTCTCGAATCTGAGGACCAACAAAGATTCCTGCCTTTAGCTTGCCTTCACTTATACGAGGAAACTTTGACTCCAGGTACTTGAAAGCAGTTCCATTCTTGTTCAAGGCTTTCACAAAATTTTCGTAAGCCCTAATTTGATGTGGAGTGGTGACAGCAGAATTTTCTTGGGGTCAACTAGAGGCACAGTTTTCACGTTGTGATTTCCTAGTAAGAAGCTGGTTCTTGGTGGCCAGTCTTTTCGTTCATAGTGCTGGCTGTCTGCCCTACTATCCCAAAGACACAGAAAACAGGGATACTTGGTGTATCCGCCTTGAAGACCTAGTAGGAGAGCAATAACTTTTAAATCACCACAAATAAGAAAATTGTGATTCTGGTACTTGATTGCAGATATTATGTATCTTCATATTTGCGTAAGTTTCTGACATTTGGACACTGTGGCCAATTGGCACAGATGCAGCTGTGTTGCCGTTGTAGAGAAGTACTGGTCTCCAAGTTTGCAGCCAAAATAAGCAAAGTAGCAGCGCTTCAATAAAGGAGTAATGTTGCTCCGGGAATCTGAATTGCCCGCAGACATAGCAAAATATGTCTGGTGAATTTATGCAGCCTCTAGACATATTAATAATCTGAAAACAAAGAAAAATATATTAAATTTAACATTTAATTCAATATAAGGTAACCATTTTAATTGGCAATATACCACTTTCTCATTTACTTATGTTATACGAAAAGAGAAAAGTAACGTTTCCGTATAACTTGACAACCTGATGTGATAGAGATGAATAAAAAACACAATTAATCACTATTTTCCATATATACAGGAAAAAAAGATACCATAGAGTCAGTAAAATAAATCATGCAGACCAGTGGTATCTTTCTTGCTCTGTTTAGATACAGAGGATCTGACAGTTGTTTAAACCATGTGACAAATGACAATAATCTTGAAGATAAAATATGGGAGGAAGTTTATAATAATGATGATGAAGATGAGAAAGATGATGAAGATGAGAAAGATGATGAAGATGAGAAAGATGATGAAGATGAGAAAGATGATGAAGATGAGAAAGATGATGATGAGAAAGATGATGAAGATGAGAAAGATGATGAAGATGAGAAAGATGATGAAGATGAGAAAGATGATGAAGATGAGAAAGATGATGAAGATGAGAAAGATGATGAAGATGAGAAAGATGATGAAGATGAGAAAGATGATGAAGATGAGAAAGATGATGAAGATGAGAAAGATAATGACATTCCATATGGAGACTCTACTTCATTAGTATCTAAGTTTAGTGTAAGGGGGGAAAAAAAAGTTTAATTTTAGTGTGAGGGGGAAGGCCCATACCTCCTGCTGTGACCTTCTTTTTCTCATAACATTAATGGCACTATTAGAGGCAGTCTTAGTTGCGAGTAAAGATATTATCTGTACTGCTATAAGACGAAGTTATTGGACAAATATTATTAATAGCTTACTGGTAATAATCGACTGAATGAGTCGCAAGAGGATTAAAGCAAATCGTTAATCATATTACATTATCTATTTGAGTTGCATCTGTAGGTAAATGGTAAAAATGCTTGGTTAATGCTCTCTGAATCTGACCCAGAATAAATATAAGCATAATGAAGCTATAAATGTTGTCTATCTCGCTATAAATGTTGTCTGGTCGCTGGAAAGACACGTAACATTAATTTTTAGTAAAGATGGTAGCCATCTCGGATATCCGATTTACATGTAATTATCTACCATTATCCTTATCAACATGAAGGTACAAATGGTGACTTCCCTCTCCTAAAAAAAAAATATATCTTTTAATATTCATGGATCGGCGACCGCCTTGGCAGCCATCTTGAATTTCTCAAATTCCTCAAGGGTGACAGAGTATTCGCTTGTTTGAGCATCAAACTCGACACCCCAGAGCCTCAGTATCAACTAGGAACAAATATGTACCGTAAAACTCCAGGTTCGTCTATCTTTCCACCAAACCACATAGACCGTCGATGGCGTGAAGGCCGCAGATAACAAGGTGGCGTTCATAAGCCTACAAGACGCCCTGCAACAGGCATCATAAATAACCTACGCACTACTCTACAAATCCCACACAGAGGCCGTTCGATGTTCTCCTAATTTCTCGTTTCTCGGACAGGTCAGTGAATCAGAGCGAGGAACCTGTTTCTCTTATTATGTCTTATCTCAGCCTCAACACAGCCAAACCGACGTCAACTCCCAGGACCGGTTGGTCCGTGATTTTGTTGTGTTATTATTATTACAGTATAATATATTAATTAAGCGTGAGTCCACTATAGCAGTAGTAGGAACAGTATTATAGTGGTGGTAGTAGTAGTAACAGTGCTATAGTGCTAGTAGAAGTAGTAGTAGAACTAGTAATAGCAGTAGTAGTAATGGTAGTATTAATATAACCAACAGCATTATTGGTAGTAACGACTTGCTAGTAATAGCAGCAGTAAAAGTAGTGGTAGTAGCATTATTTCGAAGAAGTAGCAACAGTAGTGAGGATGGTAGTAGTAATAGTAGTAGCAGTAATAGTAATGCTGGTGATGATGATAATAATAATAGTAATAATAATAATAATAAAACTAAAAATAATATGAATAATAAAATGAAATTAGTAATAATAATAATAATAATAATAATAATAATAATAATAATAATAATAATAATAATAATAATAATAATAGCAGCCCTAGTGGTAGTGAGAGCAGTAGTAGTGAGAGACCCTCACGGCCTTGACACCCAGCTGGATCCTTGACCGCAAAAACAGGTTCCAGGAGAACGACCTCTCCTTGTAGGCGCAGTTAAACACTTTGTACCGCAAGTATTATGTACCGTACATAAGTACCGTGTGTCGTGCTTAAGTGCTATTTTTTTTCCTTATCGTAACTTATGCACTGCATCGTATGTAAGTGGGTTTTACTGTAGGGAAGTACTCAACCGTACGTAAGTACTCTGTGTCTTGATCTATCACTTTATACCGTAGGTAAGTGCATTGTATCTTAACTAAGTACATTGTATTGTACGTTATCACTGTCCTGTACGTAAGAACTTTACTGTATAAGAGCTGCACTGTACTTAAGAACTACACCGTATTTATGTACTACTGTACCTAAGAACTGCATCGTACTCATGTACTGTACTACATCTAAACTTACAGTATAGTGCATAATAACTCTTCGCCGTACGTAAGCACTGTACGTGCATACAGTTTATACCATACATAAGCACTGCGCTATACGTAAGCGGACTGAACAGTACGTAATCTCTCTGTGCAGTACGTAAGCTGTCTGAGCAGTAAGTAAGCTCTCTGAGCAGTACGTAAGTTGTCTGAGCAGTACGTAAGCTGTCTGAGCAGTACGTAAGATGTCAGAGCAGTACGTAAGCTCTCTGAGCAGTACGTAAGTTGTCTGAGCAGTACGTAAGCTGTCTGAGCAGTACGTAAGCTGTCAGAGCAGGACGTAAGCTCTCTGAGCAGTACGTAAGTTGTCTGAGCAGTACGTAAGTTGTCTGAGCAGTAAGCTGTCTGAGCAATACTTAAGCTCTCTGAGCAGTACGTAAGCTGTCTGAGCAGTACGTAAGCTGTCTGAGCAGTACGTAAGCTGTCAGAGCAATACGTAAGCTCTCTGAGCAGTACGTAAGCTGTCAGAGCAGTACGTAAGCTCTCTGAGCAGTACGTAAGTTGTCTGAGCAGTACGTAAACTCTCTGAACAGTACGTAAACTCTCTGAGCAGTACGTAAGCTGTCAGAGCAATACGTAAGCTCTCTGAGCAGTACGTAAGCTGTCTGAGCAGTGTGTAAGCTCTCTGAACAGTACGTAAGCTGTCTGAGCAGTAGGTAAGCTCTCTGAGCAGTAGTAAGCTTCTGAGCAGTAGTAAGCTTCTGAGCAGTAGCGTAAGCTCTCTGAGCAGTAGGTAAGCTGTCGAGCAGTAGGTAAACTCTCTGAGCAGTAGTAAGCTTCTGAGCAGTAGGTAAGCTCTCTGAGCAGTACGTAAGCTGTCTGAGCAGTAGGTAAGCTCTCTGAACAGTACGTAAACTCTCTGAGCAGTAGGTAAGCTCTCTGAGCAGTAGGTAAGCTCTCTGAGCAGTAGTAAGCTGTCTGAGCAGTGTAAGCTTCTGAGCAGTAGCGTAAGCTCGTCTGAGCAGTAGGTAAGCTCTCTGAGCAGTAGGTAAGCTCTCTGAGCAGTAGAGTAAGCTCTCTGACAGTAGTAAGCTCTCTGAGCAGTAGGTAAGCTCTCTGAGCAGTACGTAAGCTCTCTGAGCAGTAGGTAAGCTCTCTGAGCAGTAGGTAAGCTCTCTGAGCAGTAGGTAAGCTCTCTGAGCAGTAGGTAAGCTCTCTGAGCAGTAGGTAAGCTCTCTGAGCAGTAGGTAAGCTCTCTGAACAGTACGTAAACTCTCTGAGCAGTAGGTAAGCTCTCTGAACAGTACGTAAACTCTCTGAGCAGTAGGTAAGCTCTCTGAGCAGTAGGTAAGCTCTCTGAGCAGTAGGTAAGCTCTCTGAGCAGTAGGTAAGCTCTCTGAGCAGTAGGTAAGCTCTCTGAGCAGTAGATAAGCTCTCTGAGCAGTAGGTCAGCTCTTATACCACCCGAAAAATATTCCATTGTACGCAAGTACTGTGTATTCTATGTCAATAATGCCATGGAAGTCAAGCAAATGCACTTCACTCTTCACTGACAAAAACAACTTCACAACCCACATGATACTTGTGCATGATTACTATGAGTTTTAAGGATGCTGGAGTACAGTCCCTGGCGGGGACAGGAGCTGTAAATCGACCCCTGCAACCACAAACATCACAAATAACAGTGTCTACCGACAAGTGCCTTTGACAACTGGAAAGTAACTAACTCCGAAATTGCAATTGATGTTTCGGTCCTACGAGAACCATGATCACGTCGCTGTTGTGGCTTGATAATGGTCCAGGAGGGAGTGAGATGTAGGCTAGGGTTTCCTCTCTCCCAAGTGGGGATTATGTGTGAATTGTCCCAGCCATGGTAGTGTCACTTTTATTACTCAGGCATTGTGAGTCTTGTTATGACTTTTACAGTTCTAACAACGGTGTCGTGACTTTTGTTGTTTTTATTGTTCCAGCCAAGATGTCATGACTTTTATTGATCCAGCAACAGTACGAAGACTCTTATTGTTCTAGTCACAGTATTATGACTTCCACTGTTCCAGCCACGGTATTATGACTTCCATGGTACTGTGAATTAGTGTTCCAGCCATATAATTGAGTCACAAGAGACTTTTATTGTTCAGGCAAATTAGACAACAAAAGGAAAGATATTTATGTTAATGTTAAGAATTCTGCTCCTCTTTATCCGCCTTTCCAACAGCACCATCCCATCCTCCAAGACTACAAGTCTTCCAGCAGCAGCATCCCATCCTCCAAGACAACAAGTCTTCCAGCAGCATCATCCCATCCTCCAAGACAACAAGTCTTCCAGCAGCATCATCCCATCCTCCAAGACTACAAGTCTTCCAGCAGCACCATCCCATCCTCCAAGACAACAAGTCTTCCAGCAGCATCATCCCATCCTCCAAGACAACAAGTCTTCCAGCAGCATCATCCCATCCTCCAAGACTACAAGTCTACCAGCAGCATCATCCCATCCTCCAAGACAACAAGTCTTCCAGCAGCATCATCCCATCCTCCAAGACAACAAGTCTTCCAGCAGCATCATCCCATCCTCCAAGACAACAAGTCTTCCAGCAGCATCATCCCATCCTCCAAGACTACAAGTCTTCCAGCAGACATCCCATCCTCCAAGACAACAAGTCTTCCAGCAGCATCATCCCATCCTCCAAGACAACAAGTCTTCCAGCAGCATCATCCCATCCTCCAAGACTACAAGTCTTCCAGCAGCATCATCCCATCCTCCAAGACTACAAGTCTACCAGCAGCATCATCCCATCCTCCAAGACTACAAGTCTACCAGCAGCATCATCCCATCCTCCAAGACTACAAGTCTTCCAGCAGCATCATCCCATCCTCCAAGACTACAAGTCTACCAGCAGCATCATCCTATCCTCCAAGACTACAAGTCTTCCAGCAGCATCATCCCATCCTCCAAGACAACAAGTCTTCCAGCAGCATCATCCCATCCTCCAAGACTACAAGTCTTCCAGCAGCATCATCCCATCCTCCAAGACTACAAGTCTACCAGCAGCATCATCCCATCCTCCAAGACTACAAGTCTTCCAGCAGCATCATCCCATCCTCCAAGACTACAAGTCTACCAACAGCATCATCCCATCCTCCAAGACTACAAGTCTTCCAGCAGCATCATCCCTCCTCCAAGACAACAAGTCTTCCAGCAGCATCATCCCATCCTCCAAGACTACAAGTCTACCAGCAGCACCATCCCATCCTCCAAGACTACAAGTCTTCCAGCAGCAGCATCCCATCCTCCAAGACTACAAGTCTTCCAGCAGCATCTTCCCATCCTCCAAGACAACAAGTCTTCCAGCAGCATCATCCCATCCTCCAAGACTACAAGTCTTCCAGCAGCACATCCCATCCTCCAAGACTACAAGTCTCCAGCAGCATATCCCATCCTCCAAGACTACAAGTCTTCCAGCAGCATCATCCATCCTCCTAACAACAAGTCTTCCAGCAGCACATCCCATCCTCCAAGACTACAAGTCTTCCAGCAGCATCATCCCATCCTCCAAGACTACAAGTCTTCCAGCAGCATCATCCCATCCTCCAAGACTACAAGTCTTCCAGCAGCATCATCCCATCCTCCAAGACTACAAGTCTTCCAGCAGCATTATCCCATCCTCCAAGACTACAAGTCTTCCAGCAGCATCATCTCATCCTCCAAGACAACAAGTCTTCCAGCAGCATCATCCCATCCTCCAAGACTACAAGTCTTCCAGCAGCATCATCCCATCCTCCAAGACTACAAGTCTTCCAGCAGCATCATCCCATCCTCCAAGACTACAAGTCTTCCAGCAGCATCATCCCATCCTCCAAGACTACAAGTCTACCAGCAGCATCATCCCATCCTCCAAGACTACAAGTCTTCCAGCAGCATCATCCCATCCTCCAAGACAACAAGTCTTCCAGCAGCACCATCCCATCCTCCAAGACTACAAGTCTTCCAGCAGCACCATCCCATCCTCCAAGACTACAAGTCTTCCAGCAGCATCATCCCATCCTCCAAGACTACAAGTCTTCCAGCAGCATCATCCATCCTCCAAGACTACAAGTCTCCAGCAGCATCATCCCATCCTCCAAGACTACAAGTCTCCAGCAGCACATCCATCCTCAAGACTACAAGTCTTCCAGCAGCATCATCCCATCCTCCAAGACTACAAGTCTTCCAGCAGCACATCCATCTCCAAGCACAAGTCTTCCAGCAGCACCATCCCATCCTCCAAGACTACAAGTCTTCCAGCAGCATCATCCCATCTCAGACTACAAGCTTCCAGCAGACATCCATCCTCCAAGATACAAGTCTTGCAGCACATCCCATCCTCCAAGACTACAAGTCTCCAGCAGCATCATCCCATCCTCAGACACAAGTCTCCAGCACACATCCATCCTCAAGACTACAGTCTTCAGCACATCCCATCCTCCAAGACACAAGTCTTCCAGCAGCATCATCCATCCTCCAAGACTACAAGTCTTCAGCAGCACATCCCTCCTCCAAGACTACAGTCTCCAGCACACATCCATCCTCAGACTACAAGTCTCCAGCAGCATCATCCCATCCTCAAGACACAAGTCCCAAGCATCATCCCATCCTCCAAGACTCAGTCTTCCAGACACATCCATCCTCAAGACTACAAGTCTTCCACCCATCCTCCAAGACTACAAGCTCAGCATCCATCCTCAGTAAAGTCTCAGCACATCCATCCTCAGACTACAAGTCTTCCAACATCATCCCATCCTCAAGACTACAGTCTGACATCATCTCCAAGACACAGTCTTCGCACCATCCCATCCTCAAGACTACAAGTCTTCCAGCATCATCTCTCCAAGACTATCACATCCATCCTCAAGACTAAAGTCTCCAGCAGACATCCCTCCTCCAGACTACAGTCTTCAGCAGCATCCTCTCAAGACACATTCTATCCCCCTCCCAGCACTCTCTCAAGCCACTTCCTCTCCTCCCAGCACTCTCACACATCCCATCCTCCCTACAATTTCCACATCCATCCTCAACTACAAGCTCCAACATCCATCCTCAAGCACAGTGGCTCATCCAAACTAAGTCTTCCAGACATCCCTCCTCAGACTACAGCTTCAGCACATCATCCTCCAGACACAAGTCTTCACGCACTCCCTCCCAAGAAGTCTTCACACATCTCCCAACTACAAGTTAGACATCCCTCCCCAAGACTACAGTCTCAGAGACTCATCCTCAGACATTCCTCTCCTCCAACCTCTCCAAGCACTCCATCTCGCCTCGCACTATCCAATCAACTCCAGCAGCACATCCCATCCTCCAAGACTACAAGTCTTCCAGCAGCACATCCCATCCTCCAAGACTACAAGTCTTCAGCAGCATCATCCATCCTCCAAGACTACAAGTCTTCCAGCAGCATCATCCCTATCCTCCAAGACTACAAGTCTTCCCGCAGCATCATCCCATCCTCCAAGACACAAGTCTTCCAGCAGCATCATCCCATCCTCCAGCTACAAGTTCTTCCAGCAGCATCATCCATCTCTCAGACTACAAGTCTCCAGCAGCATCCCATCCTCCAAGACTACAAGTCTTCCAGCAGCATCATCCCATCCTCCAAGACTACAAGTCTCCACAGCACATCCCATCCTCCAAGACTACAAGTCTTCCAGCAGCATCATCCCATCCTCCAAGACTACAAGTCTTCCAGCAGCACCATCCCATCCTCCAAGACTACAAGTCTTCCAGTAGCATCATCCCATCCTCCAAGACTACAAGTCTTCCAGCAGCATCATCCCATCCTCCAAGACTACAAGTCTTCCAGCAGCATCCTCCCATCCTCCAAGACTACAAGTCTTCCAGCAGCACCATCCCATCCTCCAAGACTACAAGTCTTCCAGCAGCATCATCCCATCCTCCAAGACTACAAGTCTACCAGCAGCAGCATCCCATCCTCCAAGACTACAAGTTTTCCAGCAGAACAATCCCATCCTCCAAGACTACAAGTCTTCAAGCAGAACCATCCCATCCTCCAAGAACACATTTTTTCCTTTCCCCTCCTCTTCCCTTCCATCTTCCTCTTACAAGTCACTCACCCCTCTTCTCTCCCTCCTTGCACTCTATCCAACATCAAACTCCCCCACCTTACCTCTCTCCTACAATTTCCCCCCACCATCTCTATCTCCTACCATCTCCAAAACACATTCTCCCCGACTCTCCTACCATCTCCCCAACCCTGCCTATCTCCTACCATCTCCCCAACACACTCTCCCCCACCCTCTTTCTCTCCTGCCATCTCCCCAGCACTTCCCCACCCACACTCTCTCCTACCATCTCCCCACTTACTCGCTCCTGACCTAGCTTCTATATTTATTGTTAAAATATTAAAAAGAATTCTGGGAGAGTGAGGGTACTGGAGAGCCTGGAGTGGAGGGCCTGGAGTGGAGGGCGTAGAGTGGAGGGAGTAGAGTGGAAAGAAGGAACTGGGAGGTGTGGAGGAAGGGTACTGGAAGGTGTGGAGGGAGGATACTAGAGGGTGTGGAGGGAAGGAACTGGAAAATGTGGAGGGAGGGAACTAGAGGGCGTGGAGAGATGATACTGGAGGGTGTAAAGGGAAGGTACTGGAGGGTGTGTAGAGAGGGTACTGGAAAGTGTAGAGGAAGGGTACTGGATGGTGTGGAGGGAAAGTACTGGAGGGTGTGGAGGGAAAGTACTGGAGGGTGTGGAGAGAGGGTAATGGAGGGTGTGGAGGGAGGGTACTGGAGGGTGTGAAGAGAAGCAACTGGAGGGAGGGTACCGGAAGGTGTAAAGGGAGGGCACTGGAGGGTGTGGAGAGAGGGTATTAGAGGGTGTGGACAGAGTACTGGAGAGAGTGGAGGGAGGGTCCTGAAGGGTCGGGAGAGAAGGTGCTATAGGGTGTGGAGGGAAGGGCATGGAGGGTGTGGAGGGAGGGTACTGGAGAGTTTGAAGGGAGGGAACTGGAGGGTGCATCGATCTGAAGCCTGGAGGGCATTCCGGGGATCGACGTCCCCGCGGCCCGGTCTATGACCAGGCCTCCCGGTGGATCAGGGCCTGATCAACGAGGTTGTTACTGCTGGCTGCACGTAGTCCAACGTACGAAACACAGCCCGGCTGATCTGGCACTGACTTTATTTATCTGTCCAGTTCCCTCTTGAAGACAACCAGAGGTCTACTGGTAATGCCCCTCATGGCTGGTGGGAGGCTGTTGAACAGTCTTGGGCCCCGGACACTTATTGTGTTTTCTCTTAGTGTACCAGTGGCACCCCTACTTTCACTGGGGGTACGTTGCACCGTCTGCCAAGTCTTTTGCTTTCGTATGGAGTGATTTTTGTGTGCAAATTAAGGACCAGTCCCTCCAGAATCTTCCAGGTGTAGATTATGATATATCTCTCTCGCCTGCGCTCCAGTGAATATTAAGTCTAGTGCTCTCAGGCGTTCCCAGGGTGGGGAGGGAAGGTACTGGAGGGTGGGGAGGGAAGGTACTGAAGGGTGTGGACGGAGGGTACTGGAGAGTGTGATGGGAGGGAACTGGAGGGTGTGGAGGAAGGTATTGAATAATGGGGAGGGAGGGTACTGGAAGGTTTGGCGGGAGGGTACTGAAGAGTGTGGAGGGAGGGTACTAGGGGACGTGGAGGGAAATTACTGGAGGGTGTGGATGGAGGGTACTGTAGGATGTGGAGGGAAGGTACTGGAGGGTGTGGAAGGAGGATACTGGAGGGTGTGTAGGGAGGATACTTGAGGGTGTGGAGGGTGTGAAGTGAGTGTATGGAGGAAGGGTGTGAAGGGAAAGTACTGGAGGGTGTGGAGGGAGGTTGTGAAGGGAGGGTACTGAAGGGTGTGGAAGGAGGGTACTGGAGGGTGTGGAGGGAAGGTACCGGAGGGTGTGGAGGGAGAATACTGGAGGGTGTGGAGGGAGGGTACTTGAGGGTGTGGAGGGTGGGTGTGAAGGGAGTGTATGGAGGAAGGTTGTGAAGGGAAGGTACTGGAGGGTGTGGAGGGAGGGTGTGAAGGGAGGGAGGGAACTGGAGGGTGTGGAAGAAGGGTACTGGAGGGTGTGGAGGGAAGGTACTGGAGGGTGTAAAGGGAGAATACTGGGACTGTGGAGGAAGGAGACTTGAGGGTGTGGAAGGAGGGTACTGGAGGGTGTGGAGGGAGAGTATGGAGGGAGGGTGTGGAGGGAGGGTAAAGACACTGCGGACACTGACCATCAGATATACCGGATTCTCTTACTCTCCCTTCTCCCTGCCTCACCCACCTGATCGTCTTATTTACCCTTCCCCTCCCTCCCTCACCCACCCATCCTACTCGTTGTCTTACCTATTCCTTAATAATTGCTTTCTAACAACAACAACAGCAACAATAATAATAATAATAATAATAATAATAATAATAATAATAATAATAATAATAATAATAATAATAATAATAACGTCTAATTACATTTCTACACACAACTAATTACATCTTGTGTGCCATAACACATGTTAGTTTTGACTCCGTGACACTTGGGACTCTTGTGAGGAGGGGGGGATGGCTTGTTCCAGCCACACTTTTTTTTTTTTTTACTTATTGTCCAATTAATTCATTTTTATTAAAAGTGTCTCTGTGGGACTATGATTGTGTACGAGTTTCATTGTGAGAGAGTTGAGAACTTTCTTTATTGGAGGGGGGCTATGGCAACATTGGTGTCTGCCACAGGAAAATCGTTTATATGATCAGCGTTGCATATGGGTAAGAGCAGGTTAATTGAATTTCGTTTTTTGACGAAAGTATGAAAATGCATTCACTGGTTTTTTTTTTTCAGTTTTGAAACCAAAAAAAAATCAATAAAAACAACAATAAAGTATTTTGAGAGTGATTTTGATGAGTCTCAATCTGGAATTCAAGAACAATGATTTTTTTTTATAATACATCAGAAAGACTCGAACCTACGAACCTCATGACAAGGTACGCAGTGTTTTGCCGACCGTACCACACTGGTCCAATACCTTGGCGTCCAGCTCACGCTAGACGTTGATCCAAGGCAGCCAGCTTTCAGGCAGGAGGCTTACAGTTTTTGTGAATATTTCGCCTGCTCTTGCGAATTCCTAGCATTGTAAAAATCTCTAGTTGTGTGGATGCATGCAGGGGATGAGATGAAAAGCTGTAAGCCTCCTGCCTGAAAGCTGGCTGCCTTGGATCAACGTCTAGCGTGAGCTGGGCGCCAAGGTATTGGACCAGTGTGGTACGGTTGGCAAAGCACTGCGTACCTTGTCATGAGGTTCGTAGGTTCGAATCTCCGTCGGCCAGAGATCAGTGTTTGTGAATATCCTGCTCTTGCGAATTCCTAGCATATATGTTCACGTTAGGTGTCTCTGTCATAGGAAACTTCGAATATGAGAAGCCTCTTGGTGCTTGCACCCACGCAGTGAATGTGTAGAAGTGAATGTGAAGAGAAATACAGAACATGAAGGAAGAAGCAAACCTGGCTTCAAATGAAGAGAATATGATGGTATGCAGCAATTCTTAAGTACAGTGCCATGGGTAAGGGAGCTAGACCGAAGGGTACTGAACGAAATAACAAGAGTATGAAGCTGGAAAGCGCTAGGGAGGGGAATGAGGGGACAGAGGAGCAAGTAATACCCAGAAGGAGAAGAAGCACAGCCAAGAAGAGAGTGAGCCCATGATTCAGACAGATGATCCATGGAGGCAAAAGTTACAAACGCAAGAGCGTGGAAGAAATACAGAAATCAAAGAATGCCGGAGAATGGGGCTACCAGAAGAGCCTGAAACCAATATGCGTGGGAGGTAAGAAGAGAGACTGAATGATAGCTTTAGAATGATATAGTACTGAGAACCAAATGTGAGCCAGTGTTGATGTACCGCCGCATCAGAAAATAGACAACCGTGAAGGAGCAGGTAATAAGACTGAAGAAGGAAGGAGGGAAGCTCACTTGGAATGACCAGGAAGTCTGTGAGGAGGAGAATAAAAGATTTAGGAGGTATTCACAGCGTACACTATACAAACAATGATGTACCACACAGTTGTGCACTGCACACACAATGGTGCACCACACAATGGTGCACTGCACATACAATATTGCACTACACACAATGATGTACTACACACACTGAGTCACTGCACACACAGTGGTGCACTGCACACACAATTGTATACTGGGCACACACTGGTGCACCGTGAGCTCACTAGTGCACTGTATAAGCAATGGTGCACTGTGTACATATTAGCGTACTGTACACAATAGTTCAAATTGTACACTGAACATGCTCTGGTACACTGTACACTCAGTAGTGCACGGCACATACAATAGTTCACTGCACACACAAAATTGTGCACTGAACACTCAGTAGTGCACCACACGTTCAATTCACTATACACACAGTTGTGCACTGCTTACACGTTTGTGAACTTTACACTCACTCGTGCACTGCTCACGCAATGGTGCAATGCACATAATTGGGCCCTGCACATGCAATGGTGCATTGTACACTCCCTAGCGCATTGCACTTGAAATGATGCACTGCGAACACGTTGGTGCACTGCATACACAGTTGTGCACCGTGCACTTGTTAGTGCACTGCGGATGCAGTGGTGCACTACAGAATTCACTGGTTGCAAATGTCAATAGATATTTATATCGCTAGTAGTCTGCCGTCTGGGAGGTAAGGATTCAGAGGTAATACTTACAGTATTACATTCCGTCAGAGGCACCAACTGTAACTCAACTGAACTCCTTTCCTCGGCCCAGGAGCTTTAACACTGGATTTATTCTTACCCCCTCAAGGCCACATCGTCTATGAACTCAAATTAAGTTGTAACAAACAACTATCGATGGTCGAGGGGCGTGCAGCGCAGCCCTTATTAAACTGACAGTCCGGGCCGAGGGAAGGTCTGAGTTGGGTTACACTTGGTGCCCCTGACGGAATGTAATACTGTATTACTTCCGAATCCTTACTATTAGAGGCCTGGGTTAGTCTAGACGGTAAAGCGTCGAACTGTCAATATGCGGTTCCCGTCTCCCCGTCCGCCCTTCTGTTTGTCCATCTATACTCATGTTGTTGTGATTGTAGTTAGGGTAAAATAAAAACAAAAATAATTTTAAGGCGTCCTCTTGAAATTAATGGAAAAGTATTACATTATTTTAAGTATTTTATGTCTGGTATCATACCCGTTATTGAAAGGAACACCTTCCTCGTCCCTTCAGCGTTAATCTGTGCTAGTTAAGGAGGTTTGAGTGGCATGGCTTGGATATCCAACTCTGTTATTTCGGAGTGAGTGGAGAGTGGGTTTTTTTTGGGGTTTGATGCGCTGTTAGAGTGTGTGAAGGATAACATTTATGTAGGGATTCAGGGGAAACAAACCATTTAGCTGGACTAGAGTCCTCGAGTGCCTACTCTCTGATGTTGCAGCACAGTCTCTCTCGGCACACTTTTCAACCGCTGTGCTTGGCACCGGGAGCTGTACACTTCAACTACAGCGGTTAAGATAAAATAGTTTTATTGTCTTTACTTCTGTGACAAGCAGAATCAGCAGTCACTGTCAGTGACAGGCAGTATCAGCCGTCACTGTCTGTGACAGGCAGTATCAGCCGTCACTGTCTGTGACAGGCAGTATCAGCCGTCACTGTCTGTGACAGGCAGTATCAGCCGTCACTGTCTGTGTTCCCTATACCGGCGAACCTACAAGAAGAAGAACTGTCTGTGTCGCTACTGTCTCCTCTCACACCATCTACAGATTTTTTATAACACCTATTCTCATGATAATTAAGACACATGTGCAACAGTTAGGTATCTTTATTCTGAAACGTTTTCCTTACACAGTAGACTTCTTCAGTCAAGTACAGAAGAGTAAGCAGAAGCAGTACAGATGTGAAGACGATGTAATCAGTCCATCACCTTGAAGACGTATTTTTAAGGTGGTCAGTCCCTCAGCCTGCAGTTTAGTTTTACTCCTTAGTCATTGTTCCAGAATCTGGAGCAGAACTCTTCTCTAGGCTGAGGGACTGACCACCTCAAAACTACGTCTTCAAGGCTGATGGACTGATTACATCGTCTTCACATCTCTACTGCTTCTGCTAACTCGACTGAAGAAGCCTACTGTGTAGGCGAAACTTTTCGGAATAATGATACCTAACTGTTGCACATTTGTCTTAATTATCAACCTGTCGGTACTGTATACCATTTTAATATTAACCTATTCTCATGCCTCTCTAAGGCATGCCTCTCTAAGGCATGCCTCTCTAAATCATGCCTCTCTAAGGCAGGCCTCTCTAAGGCATGCCTCTCTAAGGCATGCCTCTCTAAGGCATGAGAATACGTGATTTTGAAAGTGGTATAAACCCAAGGTAAGTTATACTGAACAATTGTCAATGAATGAATAAGAGAAAGGACGGGGATGCGATATAAGACACACACAAGGTAGTCAGTAACTGCACAGGAAGCACAAGTAGTAGCTTAGGTGAGGTTTGTCAGGAAACAGGTCAAGTGTTTCCTGACGCGGGTTTTAGTTATGTGATGACCCGCAGCTGGAGCTTTTTGGTCATCTGACCGTAGCAGTGACTCGCGATATCGTAATAACACGTTGCAAAAAAAAAAAAAAAAAAAAATCACGTAACTGGTGGCGCTCAGACCCCATGGCAAGGGAGTCTTAAAACTCCAGGGTTAGTGCCAGACCTACTGGGATGAATCCTATTAGAGCCAGCTGGCCAAGTGGTTAGCACCCTGGCCTGGGAGCTTTAGGAGTTCCCTGACATGAGTTTGAGCCCCACCTGCTCCGTGATTTATGAGTACCAGTACTGGTACTTATAAATCACGTGATTTATAACTCGCTGCCTAACAACAGGAGACCACGTGAGGGAAATGAAAACAATAGACCAATAGCAATAACACAGCGGAAGCTGCAAAAACACTCCGTATTTCCAAATCATAAATAGTAATTAGGAGAGAGAGTTCAATTATAAGAAATATACTGGAAAGAACAATGAGGATCAAACATATGTTGGCTAAGGCAGTGAATGTGGTGATGCATGTTAGGGACACAACTAGAGAGAGAGAGGTAGAGAGAGAAGAACACGAACAATTTAAAATGGACCTAGTTATAATCTTGTAGATAAATGGTTCAGAGAACCGACAAGTTGATAAATTTCCCACATATGCAACACTTGGGTATATTTATTGAGGAAACGTTTCGCCACACAGTGGCTTCATCAGTCCAATACAAAAAAGAATAGTAAAGATCAGAAGTTTGAGGTAATCAATCCCTCGGCCTGGAGTCGATGAAATCAGTCCATCATTCTTTTCAAGATCTTTCGAAGACTGGACTGATTACATCGACTCCAGGCTGAGACTGTGAGTACCTCGAACTTCTTCTGAATTTCACCATTCTTCTTTGTATGGACTAATGAAGCCACTGTGTGGCGAAACGTTCCCTCAGAAAAGATACCAAAGTGTTGCACACGTGTCTAATTTATCAGTTTTAATCTTAATCTAGCGACCGCATATTACTGAGCCACAAATACTCTGTGGAAGTTAATTTGTTGAGTAGGACACGGACAGCTCTGCACTAGGGAGTGAATACCACACGAAGCTTCTGGAATATTTACAATAAGGCCACCTGACTCCATCCTATAAATACTCACGTACCTTTCACCCAGGTAGATCTGTTTGTGACTTGATAAAGGGAAACTTGGGCGAAACGTTGCAAATAAAGGATCCCATTATACTGCTTATGTGTTTATTTTTCCAAGGCCAATATAACACTGACTGGGGGATGGGTCCAGGAACCGAGACTCGACACCGGCAACCATAACAAGGTGGATACACATACCACACATAGAGTGAACTTGAGCACAATCAGGCACAGTTATATACGTATAATTTCACGCAGTTATGTGTAATTACACGAACAAATCACATGCGCAGTCGAAATTACATTCGTAGTCATGACTCATATTCATGCTTTCCACACGCTTGAATGCGCACGCACACACACACACACACACACACACAGGCGAGTAAACAAGGCATTTCTCTCTGTTAAAGTATATCTGACTTGTTTGTTAAATTTACAGTGTGTCAGGGTCACAAGCGTCAGTGTACCAGCGCTCTCCCCACCACATGATACCCTCCCACTTCTTCGTAGATGACTCGTTAATGAAAAAATCCTGCTGCTGCTGCTGCTGCAAAACAAGTGTTATTTTGAGGAGGTTTCGGGGGTCAACGCCCCCGCGGCCCGGCCTGTGACCAGGCCTCGACCTGGTGTTAGTTCTGAAATATGACTTGATCACCTGAGTTTAAATAGTGTCATATATTTTTTTAACTTGATTTTTTTAGTACCTTGTTTGTTAAGTATCTTTGTTTAATATCTCCATTGTTATGTGTCTTGTTTGGTTAACATCTTGCTTGTTCAGGATCTTGCTTGTTCAGTATCTTGCTTGTTCAGTATCATTTTACTTTAGTGCTTTGTTTCTTTAGTATCTTGATTACTTAGTTTCGTGATTATTTAATTTCTTATTTAGTATATTTGTTGAAACTTGGTTTAATATCTTGTTTGTTTAATTATTTAGTATATAGTATCTTGTTAATTTAGTGTCTTGCTTGTATGTTGTCTTGTTTGGTTTCTTGAGGCTGTGGCGATGTAATGTTTACCTGAGAATGATGAAAGGTGGTAAATATGATGACATACAAGGGATATACAGATCCTTGTAATCACCATTCTCGTTAATGATACCTGACATTTGATTAGATGTTTTGTGTGTGTGTGTGTGTGTGTGTGTGTGTGTGTGTGTGTGATGATATTTCAAAATTTACGAATCTCTTTGAGCTCCAAAAAGAGAATTTTGCATTAAGCTACGGGGGGAGAAAATGCTATTTGTAATACTGGAGTAAATCATTTTCCTTGGACAGAACATCGTCTTCGCTGTTATTATATGTATATTACAATGATAGAGCATCATGGCAACTCACCTAGAAAGAAGATTCATCTAGACTCACTCTAGTTTTCCCTTCATCAGTCTTTGATTTCATCATTTTAGTAATATGTCCGTAGTGCGTTGAGCTCATATTTTAGGAATCAGTCTTCTGTTTGGAACTTTTTCCTAACGAGGAAATCATGTACGTAAAGGCAGGGAACCTTGGTCGCTGTAGCCAGACACCGTTCTAGAAATATAAGCTACTTAGTAAGGCCAGATTTGTTTCCCATGAACTTATGTTGTGATGTTTGATAAGGATGTGTTTTGTTAAGTTGTAATACGTCTCCCTTGGTGTTCTTTCTCAAAACTTGCAAATGTCACGTGTTAAATTAGTTATGCTGTGTTTTTATTGACCCGTTTTTAATAATTAAACTGACAATATCTTAATATATATCCAGGTTTGAGGTACTCTTTCCTTAGTTCATGGGTTTTTGTAATAATGCACGTATCCCATTGGGTACCCATACTTATTATTTGATCACTGTGAACACCGGGTTAGTTAGGCGCTATCGCTTGTCACTTACATTCTCATGTTTCTTTTTATTAGCTGTTTTTTTTTACATTCTGTGAAATCTACAATCCCTTCGTTATACATTCTCGTTGATACTGCTCAGTCCCTGTACACAAAAACATAAGAATGGAGGAACACTGCAGCAGACCTACTGACCCATGGCCCATACTAGGCACGCCCTTCTCCAGTCCAACCTCTCTCACCTACCTTCTCGGTGGTAACGCTCTCTACATTTCTTCCATGGACTTGCACTTCGATATTTACCTTTGTGAACACTGTTCATAAATATTAGTTATATATGTCTTGCTATTATATGAATATTTTCCATACTGAAAGGTTTTATGTTAACTCCTGTCTATGCACAAACTGCATTTTGTGGTGTAAATTTTCTCTGAAATCATTTTTTTTTCTATCTGATTTTGTTTCTTGTCATCTTATTTCTTAGTATTTCAATATTTCTTAAAACAAATTACCCACTTAGATTCCGTCTAGCTCTAGCACTTACAATGTTAAGATTATGATAGCTGGTATTTGTGATACTGCAAGTGTATGCTTTCAATCAGTAGTATTTGCCCATCTATAGTCATGTATGCCTGTGAATGGTGTATTGGAGAGTTAAGTAGGTGTAGGGTGGCTTTAAACGATCTTCATAATAGTGTAAAATTAATTCAGTATCCCACTTCATCTGAGGGATCGAACAATGCATTGTGCATTTTCGACCATGTGAAGGTCCTGACCTAACCTTGCTCAGTAACTTCCGGACGGTGCTCATGCGAAGTTGAGTGTAGCAGTGGAAGGTGGGTGCAGGAGGAAGCAGCAGGAGGCTGCTGCTTTGTTTGTATACTGCGCAAGACAATTGCCACAGCACACCGCTTCATATATTTATCTCTCTATTGTAGATCAAGTGGGTATATTTGCGGAGCAAATAAAACGGTCGTTACAATCTGAATTATGAGACACCCTGCCATGCCTTACCCCCGCCTCCCATCTTCCCACAGACCAGGAGTTTAGGACTACGGCCAACTTCGCATGCAGGGTCGACCTTGAGAATTTTCAGGCACTGTTCATGACCTCAACAAGGCCGGGCCTTGTCGTCAACCACCCTGACCTCAGCTGTGCCTGGTGTTCTGTCAGTGGAGGGACGCGTGCCTTCCCGTAACGACGCACACCACTGTTGACACTGGAGTGCCTTATCTGCCAGGACGAGGCTGGTGGCAAAGCGATTAATGAGTGTAAGTCAGCCACCCGGTCGCCAGGAGAGGGTTTTTTATTTAGTAAAATTGGATACATAAGCAGTGTGCTGCTACCCTAGGCACGGGATGAGGATAGAAGAGAAGAGGGAAGAGGCGAGTGAGAGTGTTTGGGAGAGATGAGTGCGGCTTTTTTGGGTAGGAAAATGAGAAAATAAGAGAGGGTGGGCAAGAGGTAAGACACTTATTGGCACCATGACCAACTCATTCTCTTTTTTACCATTATAAATAAACTGTTTCTCTGCTTCAAATAAACGCTGAACTATGACCAGAATACATCGTTGAAAACAGTGAGGAAGAAAGAGGAGGCGGAAGAAGAACAGGAGGAAGAGGAGGAAAAGGAAAAAAGAGGAAGAGGAAAAAATGAAGCAGGATGAGATGGAGCAGGAGATGAAACATGAGATGACGTACTACCAGCTGAAACATGAGATGACGTACTACCAGCTGAAACATGAGATGACGTACTACCAGCTGGAACATGAGATGACGTACTACCAGCTGAAACATGAGATGACGTACTACCAGCTGGAACATGAGATACTATGTTAAACAGGAGATGAAATAGGAAGGATAATGAAGGAAACAATAGAGTGCGAAGAGATACAGTAAGAGTAGTTTAAGCAGCAAGAGGAAGAAGCGATCACATCCAACACGCAGAAGAGCAATTTTCCACTTCTGTGGAATGTAAACACAGGGAGGGAGAGAGGAAGGGGAGAGAGACAGGGGAAGGATGGAGGGAAGGAGAAAGGCAGGGATACGATGATGAGGAGACACGAAGGGAAAGGACAGAGGGGGAGAGGGAAGAAGAGACGAAACGCCTCCCTTATCATCGGATAATTCCGGATAGTTTCGGAAAACAAGTAGTAGTTTGGTCAACAATAACGGCAGGAGTCCTGTGCACCAGTGTCGAGCCTCACAGACTCAGGGAGCACGAACGATACTATATATATATAAAAACGAACCCTGCAAAACAAGCTGTGAAGCATTAATACTTCTGTAGCATTAAAATTATACAAGAGAAATTTATGAGCAAGAATGTATATGTTTGAGCATGAGCTACCTAGCATGGGCCAGTACCCCTTCTGCAGTGCTGTTTTATTATGTTTATTTATGCTCGTATGTGTGATGATCTTACGTTCTTGTATTCTTATGTTCTCATGAATCACAGAGCAACAAACACTGCCACTCACTTCCCTTCAAAGCTACAAGGTTCTGAAGTTTAGCATCTGTAGCCTGTTTTACAGCCTGTCTTACAGCCTGTCTTACAGCCTGTCTTACAGCCTGTCTTACAGGCTACAGATGCTAGTGTAATTATTTGTATTGTAAATCACGAAACGGGTAAGGATTGAACTTGCGGCAAGTGAGTCGTAAAACTTGCATTTGTGGTCACACTGGGGCCCATGCTAACCTTCCTATGGTGTATAAATATACCTAGTTGGATGAATCTTATTGTAGTCAGCTGGCCCAGTGGTTTACGCACCGGCCTGGTGTTTTACGACTCACTTGCCACGAGTTCAATCCCCACCCGTACCGTGGTTTGTTTCAATCGTATCATTACGATTTCGTGAGTTATTTGTATTGTAACCAGGAGAATAATTTGTGAAGTAAACACACGTATGTAACGTTTTTAACATTTTATTAATTAGATGTTTTGCTTGTTAGTGACTCTTTTTTTAAGGCCCTGGTGGGCGAAACATTTGCCAAGTCTCTCATAGTTAGGTTTACTTCATAATGTATCGGTATCCACACTTAGTACTATTCATAGGGAGACGCTAAGCCTGTAAGGATCATACACTGCCTGTGGAATGACAAGTATTCAAGTTTGATCTAGAGGAAGGAGAAGACAGGGTCAATTACTCGGATCAAGGGCTTTCACCAGCATCTACGCGTCCCTCAGCCTCCACCAACCATCACTGTGCTCAGTGATGGCACACTCATCCTCCACCAACCATCACTGTGCTCAGTGATGGCACACTCATCCTCCACCAACCGTCACTGTGCTCAGTGATGGCACACTCATCCTCCACCAACCATCACTGTGCTCAGTGATGGCACACTCATCCTCCACCAACCATCACTGTGCTCAGTGATGGCACACTCATCCTCCACCAACCGTCACTGTGCTCAGTGATGGCACACTCATCCTCCACCAACCATCACTGTGCTCAGTGATGGCACACTCATCCTCCACCAACCGTCACTGTGCTCAGTGATGGCACACTAATCCTCCACCAACCATCACTGTGCTCAGTGATGGCACACTCATCCTCCACCAACCATCACTGTGCTCAGTGATGGCACACTCATCCTCCACCAACCATCGCTGTGCTCAGTGATGGCACACTCATCCTCCACCAACCATCACTGTGCTCAGTGATGGCACACTCATCCTCCACCAACCATCGCTGTGCTCAGTGATGGCACACTCATCCTCCACCAACCATCGCTGTGCTCAGTGATGGCACACTCATCCTCCACCAACCATCACTGTGCTCAGTGATGGCACACTCATCCTCCACCAACCATCACTGTGCTCAGTGATGGCACACTCATCCTCCACCAACCATCGCTGTGCTCAGTGATGGCACACTCATCCTCCACCAACCATCGCTGTGCTCAGTGATGGCACACTCATCCTCCACCAACCATCACTGTGCTCAGTGATGGCACACTCATCCTCCACCAACCATCACTATGCTCAGTGATGGCACACTCATCCTCCACCAACCATCACTGTGCTCAGTGATGGCACACTCATCCTCCACCAGCCATCACTGTGCTCAGTGATGGCACACTCATCCTCCACCAACCATCACTGTGCTCAGTGATGGCACACTCATCCTCCACCAACCATCACTGTGCTCAGTGATGGCACACTCATCCTCCACCAACCATCACTGTGCTCAGTGATGGCACACTCATCCTCCACCAACCATCACTATGCTCAGTGATGGCACACTCATCCTCCACCAACCATCACTGTGCTCAGTGATGGCACACTCATCCTCCACCAACCATCACTGTGCTCAGTGATGGCACACTCATCCTCCACCAACCATCACTGTGCTCAGTGATGGCACACTCATCCTCCACCAACCATCACTGTGCTCAGTGATGGCACACTCATCCTCCACCAACCATCACTGTGCTCAGTGATGGCACACTCATCCTCCACCAACCATCACTGTGCTCAGTGATGGCACACTCATCCTCCACCAACCATCACTGTGCTCAGTGATGGCACACTCATCCTCCACCAACCATCACTGTGCTCAGTGATGGCACACTCATCCTCCACCAACCATCACTATGCTCAGTGATGGCACACTCATCCTCCACCAACCATCACTGTGCTCAGTGATGGCACACTCATCCTCCACCAACCATCACTGTGCTCAGTGATGGTAAACTCATCCTCCACCAACCATCACTGTGCTCAGTGATGGCACACTCATCCTCCACCAACCATCACTGTGCTCAGTGATGGCACACTCAGTGATGGCACACTCAGTGATGGCACACTCAGTGATGGCACACTCAGTGATGGCACACTCAGTGATGGCACACTCAGTGATGGCACACTCAGTGATGGCACACTCAGTGATGGCACACTCAGTGATGGCACACTCAGTGATGGCACACTCAGTGATGGCACACTCAGTGATGGCACACTCAGTGATGGCACACTCAGTGATGGCACACTCAGTGATGGCACACTCAGTGATGGCACACTCAGTGATGGCACACTCAGTGATGGCACACTCAGTGATGGCACACTCAGTGATGGCACACTCAGTGATGGCACAATCAGTGATGGCACACTCAGTGATGGCACACCGAGAAACTTTCTTTGGCTCATAACATCGGCAACAAGATTCTCCCTGACGTCTTCGCCACATCAACGATCATTCCTAGAACGCCACTACTGAAATTGACTTCAGGTGCTTTTGTTTACTACCTGCAGAAGAAAGGGGGCATCTAGCTCCCTTATTCCAGGCAATTTAGTCGATTTCTGTAACTCTTGGATGGAGGGGGGAGGGGTTGAGTGGACCCTAAACAACTCTCCTCAACAAATTGGAAAGAAACTTCAAAAGTTGCAAAGTATTTTAAGAAACAGAGGTGAATTATTATTGGTCTTATTATTATTATTGTTGTTATTGTTGTAATTATTATTATTATTATTATTATTATTATTATTATTATTATTATTATTATTATTATTATTATTATTATTATTATACTTGAAACCTCTAAGCATAGTGAAAACTTAACACTCCCCTTTTTTTTCATGCTAGGCACTGCTTGTTAAATCTGCTTTTTTGTTTGCTACTGCAACGGGGGTCAATTGTTATGAGATCTTGTTTACATGCTTACTGATCAGATTCCTGGTAGCTTTGACCACATCCGGCTGAGTTCAGTCAAAACTCAAGGCTACAGAGTCGGGAGCTACATCTTGTAATTTTAGCATCCAGATTACTCTCCACGTATGTCTCTGAGTTGCCGCTGCAATCACATCTCTTATTATTATTATCTATTTAGTATTCAGGGGATCGCAGTGTGTGTATTTACCAATCTATTTATTTATCTGTGATAAATAAGAACTGATAAGAAGCCACTCGTGGATACTTGTCAATAAAGATCTCAACGGATCAAGACGGTGTCCAGATTAAAGTTTGTTGTGTGCTGCTGCAGCAAGGCATTTATTTTCATGCGGCTATGGTGATTTTCATCACTATGGTGAGAATGGTGAGTCTGGAAGCGACGAGAGTGAGAAGACCTTCACACCAGCATCCTTGGCCATGACCACAAGCCCAACATACAACAACAAAGGAAATCATCAATAACATCCTAATCCGTTTTCTCTCTCTCTCTCTCTCTCTCTCTCTCTCTCTCTCTCTCTCTCTCTCTCTCTCTCTCTCTCTCTCTCTCTCTCTCTCTCTCTCTCTCTCTCTTTCTCTCTCTCTCTCTCTCTCTCTCTCTCTCTCTCTCTCTCTCTCTCTCTCTCTCTCTCTCTCTCTCTTCCCTTCATCTCTGGTTCACTAAAGCTGTATTTTGATTATCCCCAACACTCATGTATTTTATATTGTTTGGTCTCCAGGCTACACACTTGTTTAGTCTCTAGGCTTCATGCGTGTTTGGCTTCTTGCTCCACGCGTGTTTGGACCCAAGTTCACACATAGGTTTGGACCCAAGCCCACACACATGTTTGGTCCCAAGGTCCCACAGATGTTTGGTTTGAAGGCCACACATATGTTTGGATAAAGGTCCACACACATGTTTGGTCCCAGGGCCACGCACATGTTTGGATAAAGGCCCACACACACATGTTTGGATAAAGGCCCACACACACATGTTTGGTCCCAAGGCCACACACATGTTTCGTCCCAAGGCCACACATATGTTTGGTCCCAAGGCCACACACATGTTTAGACCAAGGCCCACACAAGGAGGAATTTACCTCCAAACGACTGTACCTGGAGTCTACCTGGAGAGTATTCCGGGGGTCGACGTCCCCGCGGCCCGGTTTATGACCAGGCCTCCCGGTGAATCAGGGCCTGATCAACGAGGTTGTTACTGCTGGCTGCACGTAGTCCAACGTACGAACCACAGCCCGGCTGATCTGGCACTGACTTTAGGTATCTGTCCAGCTCCCTCTTGAAGGCAACCAGAGGTCTACTGGTAATGTCCCAAGGCCACACACATGTTTGGTCCCAAGGCCACACACATGTTTAGACCCAGGCCCAAAAAAGGAGGAATTTACCTCCAAACGACTGTACGTGGAGTCTACCTGGAGGGTATTCCGGGGATCGACGTCCCCGCGGGAAGAAACAGAAATAAACTTAGAACCCCAGCAAGAATGTGCTAAAAGTCAAGTGGCAGCCTTTTGGACGGTGTTCCGAAGTGTAAATAACGGACTTGCAATTATTATATATAATCCGTAAGACTATACTATAAAAATACTGTGGCTGAAATATTACGTTATTTACGCCTAATAGTTATTAGTTGTTTATCATGGGTGTCAAATCAACGTGTTGATATCCTTGCAAGAAAATGTTGGCCAAGGCAACGATTTTGTCGCTCGAGGTGCGACATTTACCCGGTGTTAGTAGATTAGAGGCAATTGCTAATAGTTAAAAATAATAATAATAATAATCTTTATTTCCACAGGTACATGATATAACTTATACAGACCTAGCTGGCAATAGTGACATAATATATAGAAAGCCCCTGGTTTTGAAGAGCATTTCGGGAAAATTAGGTTAATTTTGTCCTCAGGATGCGACCCACACCACTCGGCTAACACCCAGGTACCTATTTTACTGCTAGATGAAGAAGAACGGCAGGTGTCTTATGGAAACACGCCCAAACGTTTCCAAACTTACAGGGAATCGAACCACGGACCCTAATGTGTGAGCTGAGTGCGCTACCAAGCGAGCTACGGGACACCCAATGAACGACCAGTGACTTCAGTAACATATAAGTAACATATAGACAAAGAGTTGCAAGCGTATATGCTCTGACGATATAATGACCCCGTGATGTGAAGTAGTGTTCTGAGCCAATAATAATTACAAACAATGAACACGAGCGCTAAGTGAATAACTAAATGGACAATGTGTTGGAAGACATGTTTCGGCCTCCATGTGTACTCTAGGTAAGTCGTGTGGTATTTGTACTCATCCGTCAAAGGACTTGCATCATCCTGTGAGGTCGGTTTAGAGATTACCTGACCAGTACCTAATAAGATTGTTATGGCATGAGGGAGTGCCGCTTATACTCAGGTTAGATCACATTTAGTCAAAGAAGCTTGGGATAACCTGAAACGTTCCCTATAAACAATTATCCTTCATAACATCCAAGGAGAGCTCAGTTAGTGATCGTCTGGAAGGTTGGCCGAGGCAGAGGCTGTTACCACCAGGAGTGCAGTTAAAAATTGTCCTCTGAAGAGTTTTTCTGTGTTTCTGTGTTTCTGTTTTTCTGTGTTTTTCCCAAGGCCACAGGTTTGATCCCATGGCAACACACGTGTTTGGTCCTAGGGCCACACACACATGTTTGGTTTCAAGACTACACAAGTGTTCAGTCCTAAGACTACACACATGTTTGGTTTCAAGGCTATAAACAAATATTTGATAACAAGACTTCACATATGTTTGGTCCCAAGATTACACACTAGTTTACTCCCAAGGTTACGGACGTATTTCGTCCCAAAGCCACAAATGTGTTTGGTCCCAAAACCATACACGTGTTTCATATCAAAGCCCTACACACGTTTGATCCCATGGCTACACACATGTTTGATCCCATGGCTACACACATGTTTGATCCCATGGCTACACACATGTTTGATCCCATGGCTACACACATGTTTGATCCCATGGCTACACATATCTTTGATCCCATGACTACACACACATGTTTGGCCCCAAGAACACATACATGTTTGATCCCACGGCAGCATGTTTAGTCTCAAGGCTACACATGTGTTCCGTCCCAAGGCCACACACGTGTTCCGTCCCAAGGCCACAACATGTTCCGTCCCAAGGCCACACACGTGTTCCGTCCCAAGGCCACACACGTGTTCCGTCCCAAGGCCACACACATGTTCCGTCCCAAGGCCACACACGTGTTCCGTCCCAAGGCCACACACGTGTTCCGTCCCAAGGCCACACACGTGTTCCGTCCCAGGCCACACACGTGTTCCGTCCAAGGCCACACACGTGTCCGTCCAGGCCACACGTCCGTCAAGGCCACACACGTGTTCCGTCCCAAGGCCACACACGTGTTCCGTCCCAAGGCCACACACGTGTTCCGTCCCAAGGCCACACACGTGTTCCGTCCAAGGCCACACACGTGTTCCGTCCCAAGGCCACACACGTGTTCCGTCCCAAGGCCACACACGTGTTCCGTCCCAAGGCCACACACGTGTTCCGTCCCAAGGCCACACACGTGTTCCGTCCCAGGCCACACACGTGTTCCGTCCCAAGGCCACACACGTGTTCCGTCCCAAGGCCACACACGTGTTCCGTCCCAAGGCCACACACGGGTTCCGTCCCAGGCCACACACGTGTTCCGTCCCAAGGCCACACACGTGTTCCGTCCCAAGGCCACACACGTGTTCCGTCCCAAGGCCACACACGTGTTCCGTCCCAAGGCCACACACGTGTTCCGTCCCAAGGCCACACACGTGTTCCGTCCCAAGGCCACACACGTGTTCCGTCCCAAGGCTATACACGTGTTTAGTTCAAGGTTCAAGACATGTTAATGGAGACTCCTGACTGGTTCATACAGTTAAGACAGTTAAGCTTTTCCTTGAAGTGTTTTTTACAGCATATTATCTCCAATGTAATGTAAACGTAAGCTTATTTTATTATTGTAAAGTAAGCTTAATTTATCTCCAATATAATGTAAAAGTAAACTTATTTTATTATTGTAAAAGCAAGCTTATTTTACCATTACAAAAGTAAGCTTATTTTATCATTGTAAAAATAAGCTTATTTTATCATTGTAAAAGTAAGCTTACTTTGTCATTGTAAAAGTAAGCTTATTTAATGATAAAATCAGCTTAGTTTTACGATGATAAAATAAGCTTACTTTTACAATGATAAAATAAACTTATTTTATCATTGTAAAAGTAAGCTTATTTTTATGTCAATGTAATGTAAAAGTAAGCTTATTTTATCTCCAATGTAAAGTAATAGTAAGCTTATTTTATCTCCAATGTAATGTAAAAGTAAGCTTATTGTATCCCCAATGTAAGTGGAGACAAAGTATATATGCTCTGAATAATTTGACCATCAGCTGTGAAATGTTGGTGGCTCTTTTCTAAAATTTTGAGCCTTTAAGCTAAGAAGATTATTTATTGCCCACTGCTTGAAGGGGTAATTGTCTACCGCTGGAAAGACAGGACCCACTGCTAGAAATGTTAGGCAACACAGCTAAGGCTGCGGTTTAGGCAACGAGGCTACGAATAAAAAAAAAATTGCGGGCCACAAATAAACGTTGGGATTTTACATTAAGAAGTAGGGGAACCACATCTAAGAAGGTTTGTGTCTCACAGCTAAAAATGTACTTGTCCAAGTTGCGACGGTTACTGTTGATGGATCAGAGATCAGGAGAGAGAGAGAGAGAGAGAGAGAGAGAGAGAGAGGAGAGAGAGAGAGAGAGAGAGAGAGAGAGAGAGAGAGAGAGAGAGAGAGAGAGAGAGAGAGAGGAGGAGGAGAGGAGAGAGAGTAGTGAGAAGAAGGCCAACGGAAGGAAAGGATGTGGGCCCAGATAAGGTGAGGCCAAGATTCCTGAATACAGCTGCAGATCAGCTAGCAGCACCTCATCCTGGCATCTGTCAGCACTGCCTACAACACTGTAAACAACCTTCCCTGTGAAAAGAGGCAAATGTAGTTACTGTCTGCAAAAAGAAGAGCAGAGCGGAAACCAGCAACCACAGATCGGTGTCACTCCTGTTAATCACTGACAAATTCACCATTTTTCAAATAACACTCGCTTCTTGTGACCGTCAGTATGGCTTCAGAAATGGTTTCTCTGCTGGTGATCTCCTGTTAAAACTCTCCACTATATAGTACCAGTCCCTGAATGAATCCAAGATCAGCTGTATAAAAGCAATGTACATTACTGGTGCTTTCGACAGAGCTTAATACCTGGAACTCTTGGTAAAACTGCAAAGACTTGGAGTTTCTGGCTTTGCACTACACCTCCTTAGTGATTACCTTCAAGGTAGATCTCTAAGAGTGTGCCTCAGTGAGACAGTCAATAAGACACTCAATCGATCCCAGTGTTCCACAGGGACGTATGCTTAGGCCATTATTTTGGAACGTTTATTTCAATGACTTTCAGCTCATCACAGAATCCCATGCCTAGGCAGATGACTGTACTCTGACATTTAATTATCCAAGAAAGGAAATGCCAGCTGCTCTGAAATAGCTTACAAATTATAATGGTCTCTAGGCACAATGATATTAGAGCAGGAACAATGATAAGAATGAATGGAAGAATGTTGGTACTCGGGGTTGAAGAGGATATCCTAGCAGTGAAATTTTATTACAAACTCTCTATGAATTAAGCTGCAAAACTCTGTACGAGGCACATATACACTCACATCTTGAATATGTTCAACTGTCTTGGATTCCATTACCTCATCTCATCTACGAGTTCTGGACAAAATAGAGAACCGAGTAAGACTTATCTCTCGCCTTGACCCAGTCTGGATAGATCTGTCATTCCAACAGAGCTTTCAGCACCGAAGAGATGTAGGTGGTCATACTGTTATGTTCAAGGGCAATATTGCCAAAGTACCACACTTGGCTCCACATCTCAAACAGCAAGAGAATATCTGTACAACAAGACGGGCAGCAAACAGTAACTACATTTTGGCTGTACCCCTTCTCAATAACATCACGTCATCTGAATTCATTCATTCCTAGAATTAAATAAAGTCAGTTAACCGAATAAAATCGCTGGTCCACAGATGGAAGAAAGAGAATATTATTTCCAGAGATCCATGTCACTGAGCCTGCCGTATAGTTGACTGGAAGGAGTGTTGGAAGAAGTGTTGGAGGGGACGTTGTAAGGAGTGTTGGAAGAAGTGTTGGAGGGGGCGTTGTAAGGAGTGTTGGAAGGAGTATTGGAAGAAATTTTACAAGGAATGTTGCCAGAGGTGTTGGAAGGCGTTGTAAGAGGTCTTGGAAGGAGTGTTGCAAGGGATGCTGGAAGGAGTACTGGAAGGAGTGTTGTGAGCAAGCGATGGCACACTCTTCTTCCATCCCTACTTCTCTCCTTACCTCCCTTCTTCCCTCCCTTCTTCCCTCCTTACCCCCTCCTTCCCTCCTTACCTCCCTTCTTCCATGCCTGGTACCTCCCTTCTTCTCTCCTTACCTCCCTCCCTCCCTCCCAATAACACCCCTCCCTCCCCTCAACTAGCTTCTCTGGAGCACAAATGTAAATTTATGCAGATGCTGCTAGATAGAGCGCAGGAGGAGGTGAGTTTACCACCACTCCTCTGTACTAATATCCTGAGAAAAACTAATTGGAACTGACTAGAGGAATGTTGCATGCCCCTTCCCTTCCCCTCCCCTTCCCTTCCCTTCTATCAACTAAACTCGTCCCCAACCCGCTATATCTTCTCCCTTCAACCCCACCGGCACTATCCAAACTAAACCCCAACCACCCCCACCCAGAGCCACGTGTTGCGAGAGGATCCTCATCTCCACTACCCTTGATTTCCAACCACCCTCCCTTCCCCACCACCATCCTAATCCAAAGCTCCTCTCCCCACCTCAACCCTCCTCACCCCATCCAACCCCACCCTATCAATCCCCGCCCCCTACCTCTATTACCACACTACCCCCAACCAAACTCCTGTCCCACCACCCACCACCCACTAATACTAACGCATACTGAACATCTCAGTCTCTAGTCCTGTAGTCACCTATATGTGGTTGCTGGGGTCGATTCACAGCTCCTGTCCCCGTCTCTTCAGTGAACGCTACTTTGTACACACTCTCCCTGCTCTAAGAGCTTTATAATACCTCGTCTTAAACCTATGTATGGTTCCTGCCTCCACTACATCACTTGCTAGACTATTCCACTTCCTTCCTGACAACTCTATGACTGAAGAAATGCTTCCAAACATCCCTTTGACTCGTCTGAGTCTTCAACTTCCAATTGTGGCCCCTTGTTTCTGTGTCCCATCTCTGGAACATCCTGTCTCTACCTGGAGTCTACCTGGAGAGAATTCCAGGGGTCAACGCCCCCGCGGCCCGGTCTGTGACCAGACCTCCTGTTGGACCAGAGCCTGATCAACCAGGCTGTTACTGCTGGCCGCACGCAGTCCAACGTACGAACCACAGCCCGGCTGATCAGGTACCGACTTGAGGTGCCTGTCCAGTGCCTGCTTGAAGACAGCCAAGGGTTTGTTGGTAATCCCCCTGATGTATGCTGGGAGGCAGTTGAACAATCCTGGGCCCCTGACACTTATTGTGTTGTCCCTCAACGTGCTAATGGCACCCCTGCTCTTCATTGGGGGGATGTTACATCGCCTGCCGAGTCTTTTGCTTTCGTAGGGAGTGATTTTTGTGTGCAAGTTTGGTACTAAGCCCTCGAAAATTTTCCATGTGTATATAATAATGTATCTCTCCAGCCTGCGTTCTAGAGAGTACAGGTTTAGGAACTTCAAGCGTTCCCAGTAGTTGAGGTGGTTTATCGCACTTATGCGTGCGGTGAAGGTTCTCTGCACATTTTCAAGGTCAGCAATTTCACCCGCCTTGAAAGGTGCAGTTAGTGTGCAGCAATATTCTAGCCTAGATAGAACAAGCGATCTGTAAAATGTCAACATGAGCTTGGCATCCCTGGTTTTGAAGGTTCTCATTATCCATCCTGTCATTTTTCGAGCAGATGCAATTGCTACTTTGTTATGGTCCTTGAAGGTGAGATCTATTCCACGCAGTATTTAGTATGTCGTTATCATGTCTCCCCTAACCCTTCTGTCCTCCAGTGTCGTCAGGCTGATTTCCCTTAACCTTTCCTCATAGGACATACCCCTTAGCTCCGGAACTAACCTTGTTGCACACCTTGGCACTTTTCTAATTTCTTGACGTGCTTGACCAGGTGTGGGTTCCAAACTGGTGCTGCATACTCCAGTATGGGCCTGACGTACACAGTGTACAGTGTCTTGAACGATTCGTTACTAAGGTATCGGAACGCTTTTCTCAGGTTTGCCAGTCGCCAATATGCTGCACCAGTTATCTGGTTGATGTGTGCTTCCGGAGACGTGCTCGGTGTTATACTCACCCCAAGATCTTTCTCCTTGAGTGAGGTTTGCAGTCTTTGGCCACCTAGCCTATACTCTGTCTGTGGTCTTCTTTGCCCTTCCCCAATCTTCATGACTTTGCATTTAGCGGGGTTAAACTCGAGAAGCCAGTTGCTGGACCACGTGTCCAGCCTGTCCAGGTCTCTTTGTAGTTCTGCCTGATCCTCATTTGATTTAATTCTCCTCATTAACTTCACATCATCTGCGAACAAGGACACCTCTGAGTCTATCCCTTCCATCATGTCATTCACATATACCAAAAATAGCACTGGTCCTAGGACTGACCCTTGTGGGACCCCGCTCGTCACAGGCTCCCACTGTGATACCTCATCACGTACCATGACTCGTTGTTGCCTCCCTGTCAGGTATTCTCTGATCCATTGCAGTGCCCTTCCTGTTATACGTGCCTGATCCTCTAGCTTCTGCACTAATCTCTTGTGAGGAACTGTGTCGAAGGCCTTCTTGCAGTCCAAGAAAATGCAGTGTGTGTGTGTGTGTGTGTGTGTGTGTGTGTGTGTGTGTCACATATTTAAATACCTTTTGCACTTATTGTGTTTTTTTTTATTTATTCCTTTATAAATTTGCATACTTCACTCTGACAGCATGATCTCAGTAGACCTTCGCGGGCACTGACCCTTCGGAACACCCTGCAGGTATGCTACCTGCCGCCAAGCCACGACTTCCGTAGGCTTGCGATTGTGAGTCCTGTGCTCACCGCAGCTCAGCAAGTACTTTCCTGGGTCAACCCTCTCTGACCTGCTGACACCTCCCTCTTCCTGACCTGCTGACACCTCCCTCTTCCTGACCTGCTGACACCTCCCTCTTCCTGACCTGCTGACACCTCCCTCTTCCTGACCTGCTGACACCTCCCTCTTCCTGACCTGCTGACACCTCCCTCTTCCTGACCTGCTGACACCTCCCTCTTCCTGACCTGCTGACACCTCCCTCTTCCTGACCTGCTGACACCTCCCTCTTCCTGACCTGCTGACACCTCCCTCTTCCTGACCTGTCTCCAGTTTCTCTCCCACCACGTCGACCTGATAATGTAGTACCCTAGAGAGAACTAGAAGGACTCACAGGTAAAGACCCACTAGGGGTGAGGGGAAAGTGGGGATATTTGAAGAATAGTTGGGGGAGAGGAAAGTTTCTTTATTTTTTTTTTTACAACCTTGGAACTTGCCAGATATATATTTCTTGTTGTGAAGCTAAGCATTTTTTTTTTTGAGTTTTAATGTAAATACTTATGAACTGTTTCGTTGGCTTGATAATTCTGCTAACGAGATCTTTTTTTTTTTCACCCGGTTTGATCAAGATGTAGTATATTGTTCAGACAGTTGCCAGTATTTACTTACCTCAGTTTTAGGACTTAAGTTTCATCTACCTAAAACTGCATCTGCTACTTTTCCGCCCACAACACATCTCTCTGTCTGTTTTCTTTTTTGTTTTGTCCTCGTGAGCATTCACAAGTTGCTTTTAACTGTCACAGGAGTTAATAACATTCAAATGTTTCTATTAATTCCCTGATGCTGCTCACTATTAGTACACACACACACACACACACACACACAACACACACACACACACACACACACACACACACACACACACACACACACAGAGGAAACAACATAGCATCGAAAGTCAAGACTGATCCGAAACTGCTGTATAGTCACATTAGGAGGAAAAACACAGTCAAAGACCAGGTGATCAGGTAGAGTAAAGAAGGTGGGACACTCACAAGAAACGATCAAGAGATAAGTGAGGAGCTCAACACGAGATTTAATTAAGTATTTACAGTGGAGACAGGAAGGACTCTGGGAAGACAGAACAGAGGGGGACACCAACAATGGATATACCAACAAGTGTTGGATGAAATACTCACAACTGAGACAGGAGTGAAGAGCGCATGTAAAGGGTGGACCAACCCGTGTTCGACTTAGAGAAGGAGGAGAGAACTTGCTTAGTGCACATTGATACACCAAGCTGACCTGCACTCCTGATCCTTGAAGAGGAGAAACTCCCTGGGATGCCATTAACGCAAATGTTAGCCCATTTGAACTGGAACTACAGGATGGAAGGGAAACGAAGGGACTGAACAGATGACTATGACCAGTGTCACTGACGTGTATAGTATGCGAAGTCATTGAGAAGATTATCAGGAGGAGAGTGGTGGAGCACCTGGAACGGAGCAAGATTATAAACGACAACCAGCACGGATTCATGGAAGGCAAATCCTGTGTCACAAACCTTCTGGAGTTTTATGACAAAGTAACAGAAGTAAGACACGAGAGAGAGAGGGGTGGGTTGATTGCATTTTCTTGAACTGCAAGAAGGCCTTCGACACAGTTCCTCACAAAATATTAGTGCAGAAGCTAGAGGATGAGGCGTGAGTGAAAGGAAGGGCACTGCAATGGATCAGAGAATACCTGACAGGGAGGCAACAACGAGTCATGGATCATGATGAGGTATCACAATGGGCGCATGTGACGAGCGGGATCCCACAGGGGTCACTCCTAGGACCAGTGCTATTTTTGGTATATGTGAATGACATGATAGAAGGAATAGACTCGGAAGTGTCCCTGTTCGCAGATGTTGTGAAATTAATGAGGATAATTAAATCAGATGAGGATCAGGCAGGACTACAAAGAGACCTGGACATGCTGGACACGTGGTCGAGCAACTGGCTCCTCGAAATTAACCCCGCCAGATGCAAAGTCATGAAGATCGCGGAAGGGCAAAGAAGACCGCAGACAGAGTATAGGCTAGGTGGCCAAAGACTGCAAACCTTGTTCAAGGAGAAAGATCTTGGGGTGAGTATAATACCGAGCACGTCTCCGGAAGCACACATCAACCAGATAACTGCTGCAGCATATTGGCGCCTGGCAAACCTGAGAATAGCCTTCCGATACCTCAGTAAGGAATCGTTCAAGACACTGTACACCGTGTACGTCAGGCCCATACTTGAGTATGCAGCACCAGTTTGGAACCCACACCTGGTCAAGCACGTCAACAAATTAGAGAAAGTGCAAAGGTTTGCAACAAGGCTAGTTCCAGAGCTAAGGGGATTGTCCTACGGAGAAAGGTTACGGGAAATCTGCCTGACGACACTGAAGGACAGGAGGGTTAAGGGAGACATGATAACGACATACAAAATACTGTGGAATAGATAAGGCGGACAGAGACAGGTTGTTCCAGAGATGGGATACAGAAACAAGGGGTCACAACTGGAAGTTGAAGACTCAGACGAGTCAAAGGAATGTAGGAAGTATTTCTTCAGTCATAGAGTTGTCAGGAAGTGGAATAGTCTATCAAGTGATGTAGTGGAGGCAGGAACCATACATAGCTTTAAGACGAGGTATGATAAAACTCATGGAACAGGGAGAGGACCTAGTAGCGATCAATGAAGAGGCTGGTCCAGGAGCTGAGTCTCGAAACCTGCAACCACAACTAGGTGAGTACACACACACAGACGCACAGTACAACCCCACCACCCTATCCCCTATAACCCCACTTAAATTATTAGCCATAACGTCACCTACCCTATCCTATCCCTCCCCCTCTCCCAACAAAGTCAAAGAAGAGACAATCGGGACATTATAATGTAGAACAAAATAAGAAAAAAAGTCAAATTTTTGTACACAAATATAAGCGAAATATTGAACAAGTGACAGATAGAAAAAACATTAAGAGAGGCAACCCCTGACATCATAACAATCAAAGAAACAAAATTTACTGAGATGATAACAGATGCAATATTTATAACAGGATATCATGAGCTGAAGGAGGGGTGTTAATGTTGCAGTTTTATAACTGTAGTGTAAAGCACCCCTCTGGCAAGACAGTGATGGAGTGAATGATGATGAAAGTTTTTCTTTTTCGGGCCACCCTGCCTTGGTGGGAATCGGCCGATGTGTTAATAAAAAAAAAATAATAAAAAAATATCATGAGCTGAGAAAAAAATGAAAATATGAACAGTTATGAGAAATATCTAAGCGGATACCTCCGGCTGGAAGAAGGGGGAGGGGAAGGGGTGGTTACTGTGAGGAGGGGGTGGTTACTGTGAGGAGGGGGTGGTTACTGTGAGGAGGGGGTGGTTACTGTGAGGAGGGGGTGGTTACTGTGAGGAGGGGGTGGTTACTGTGAGGAGGGGGTGGTTACTGTGAGGAGGGGGTGGTTACTGTGAGGAGGGGGTGGTTACTGTGAGGAGTGGCATACACCCACTCCCCTCGTTATCTGTTGTATGTTTTCATAATCTGTCAGACCTAAGTAGAATTATGTGAAGTGGATCCTCTATCTGGTCTGGAATGTGTCGACTCAACATGTGCGATCATATGTGGGTGATTACGATGTTATGGTTATATAGAAGGAAGAGGAGAGAGAGGACAAAACAGAGGAGAGAAGGAGGAGAAGGAATTGTACTGTGGCTGGCAGAGTCTGAGGGTCAGCTTAGTGAGAGCCAACGACAGCCTTAATTAAACTTGTGTGGTTTGTAAAGGACAATGGAGAATCTTGTGAGAACTGTGTCCTAGACTTCATCTTTCAGTTCAGCATCCCTTCAACAATATTGATAGAAGTGTAAATGACTGAATTTTAATAATAGAGATTATTGTTCTATATCCTTTCAGTTAGTAAACAGACTTATTGTAAAGCGTCTTTCAATTGCTAATTTAATTTTACCCATCAACTCTATTGATTAATATTACAGTATTATATTACACATTCCAGTTTATTTTGTAACTAATAGCAAAAGAAGCGATCACCAGTGCATAACCAGCACCGGGGATCCCGGGGAACCTTATTCTCACCGCTTCCTCTGCGGTTGTTGAGCTCCACTTTATCTATAATCTGGTGTATATTATGTGTTATTCCAATGTATTGTATTTGGCCTGTTGGGAAAAAGAATAAGTGACAGAAAATATAGAGCAGTGACAACGTGGATTTTATTATAATCAAGAGCCCCTCAGCAACGTCAAGGAACCTTCATTGAGGGGCGTGACAACGTGGAGGTGAGACTTCTAAGCCCCATAACAGAGTATGGCCAAATAGTAATTAAGATAGACTGGAAGTCTTTGTAAGTGTCCGCAGACGGTTCCGACACAGGGGAAAGGCATAATCAGAAGACACAAGAGTTTCGAGGACATGGAAGGGATAAGCAGAGGTAAGTCAATAAGACTGGAGGGCCCAGCGCAGCAGAAGTAGAGGTGATTCACAACCCTCCACTGTACAGGAGACCATGAGAGGTACATGAAGCCAACAACAAAGCCAAGATCAACGTCATAACGGTGTTATCGGTTGGTTCGAGAAATAGAGCTGGAGGTTTGGAAGAGTACCAACTGTTCTGCACGAGTTTACTGTGAAGAAATGGTGTGAAGTCTGCCTGTGCGTCCTGCCTCACGGAAACCTACCTACATTGTGCCTCACGGAAACCTACCTACATTGTGCCTCACGGAAACCTACCTACATTGTGCCTCACGGAAACCTACCTACATTGTGCCTCACGGAAACCTACCTACATTGTGCCTCACGGAAACCTACCTACATTGTGCCTCACGGAAACCTACCTACATTGTGCCTCACGGAAACCTACCTACATTGTGCCTCACGGAAACCTACCTACATTGTGCCTCACGGAAACCTACCTACATTGTGCCTCACGGAAACCTACCTACATTGTAACTGACTCATGCCCGTGGGAAGTGCCGGGGTGTTAACTCCACAGGTTATTTTCGTCCTTTGATATGATAAAATCGTCATATCAAAAGATGTGGAAACACATCTCGAGAGACTAGATTTGGTACTTGGTAAGCTTGTAGAAGCCAATTTAAAGACAAAGCTCTCAAAATGTAATTCCTTAGATTAGAGATCAAATTTCTTGGTCACTTACTAATAGAGGGATTCCGACCGACCAAAGGAAAGTAATTCCTGTACAAAAATTTTCAACTCCTAAAACTGCTGAAGCTGTAAGATTACTTGTTGACTTAGTAGTTTTTACAGAACATTCACTGCAAACTTTTCTTCCACTGCTGCTCCATTAGCTGAATTGCTTAAGAAAGATGAATCCTCTCACTAGGATATTTTGCAAGAAAGAGCATTTCAGACACTGAAAGATAAGCTAGCTTCCGCTCCTGTATTTAAATTTCCTAATTTTGAAAAGCCTTTCTTCCTGACGAAACATGCTAATGCTATTGGCATTGGTGTCGTCCTAGAGAAAAAGAATGATAGCAAGTTTAACCCAGTTGCATTTGCTAGTCGAGTCTTAACCAGGGATGAATGTAATTATTGTGTAACTGAGCAAGAAGTATTAGCCGTTGTCTTGATAGATCATGCACCAATGATTCCTTTGTTCCAGAACAAACAAACTATTGGACTATTAGCGAGATAGTTTTTTACCAAACAAGAGTTCAATCCCATCTTTGCACACTTGCCTGGCAAATCGAACGAGGTCGCAAATGCCTTGTCTCACCACATTGGTACAGTTGTAATAGATACACCACTTAGTGCAGAGGATGTTAAAAATGTTCAACGTACGGATCCAACATGGTCTAGTGTAATTAGATTCTTGATGAAGGAAGATCGAACTCCGAGAAACCACCAGCTTCTATCAATGACTTTGTCATGACCCAAGATTTGTTTCACCGAATAGCCGAGCTTGGCACCCCCTAGATATTCCAAGGTCACTAGTGAATGTAGCTCTGCAGCTAGTTCACAAAGTTCCAGGTGTCGCTCACCCTGGCATGGATCGTTAAAATGTTTTGCAACAGATGTTTCTATGTACAGAAGTATAAGGTATGTATGGAACAAAGGTAGTCAGAGACTTACCCTCAGGTTTCCCAACTCAGCAACATGAAGGTCTTTGACTTGTTGACCAAAACAAAATGCGGATTAACTGGACAAGTAAGAGGCTACTGGAATTCAACCCCAGCAAATGCAGGATTATGAAAATTGGAAACAGGGGAGGTAGATCGGAAACAAGGTTCATATTTAGGGGACGAAAAGTATAAACCTGACTCAAAGAGAAAGACCTAGAATTGCATGCAATGCCAAGCAAATCGGTAGCGAATGCTGCCATGGCTAATATAAGATTACTTTTCAGGAATCTCAACGAAGAGTTATTTACAACCTTAAATGCATTACAGTATATCTTAAGTCCATCTTGGAGTATTAAGCATTATCATGGAACCTACACCTAGGTGATAAAGCATATAAAAAACCCTGGAGAAAATCTATTGGTTAGCAGTGACACTAGTACCAATGCTAAAGGAAATAAGCTTTGAGAAGAGACGGAAGTAACTTAGCCTGACGACATTAAGGGACAGATGAAGAACCTGGGAAGACACGAGAAAGCAAATCCTCAGAAGACTTGAAAAGGTGGATAAGGTTCGAGTCCTCGGGACGAAAAACGGGTGCAAATGAGTCACAGGGATATCAAGAAGTATTTCTTCAGCCTCAGAGTGGATAAGTAACCTGGACGGAGTAGTAGCAGCAGGCTCCAAATATAGTTCTATGGATAAGTAAGACAGAACCCATCTGGCAAGAGGCAGGACCAGGAGCTAAAGCGCGACCCAATGCATATACTAGTGCACACACATAATTACAAAAACACTCACAAACATGCATGTACAATCTTGCCCACACATGTACACACACATTTACATGCGCTCGCAAACACACACACACAAATCAGATAATAGTTATTTGTTATTGCTGAGGTTGTGTTCAAGGTGTGCAAATGGATGTCGGAGCCGGGTCGGGTTGCTTTATTATGCAGCAGAGGCTAGTAACTAGACAGCCTGCTAGATGATCCTGCCCGGCCCTGCTCTGCCCTACCCTACCCTACCCTGCCCTGCCCTGCCCTGCCCTGCCCTGCCCTCCCCTGCCCTGCAATGCCCTGCCCTGCAATGCCCTGCCATGCCATGCCATGCTTTGGTCTGCCCAGCCCTGCCCTGCCCTGACCTTTTTTTCACCAGTAACTCCATACTTAATTCTGCCATAAATTGGGAACGCATCACTCTGACAATTTCTCTGACCTTGATCTTCTCTGTAACGGAGACGAGAGATGTATCTCATTATCTATAAACAGAAAATAATCGAGAGCTGATACATACTTTGCACATTAAAATAACAGTTTATTATACTGAGGGATACGGAAACAAGCAGAATAAAATTAAAATGTAGATTACCTGTAATCACTGCTGAAGGTCACGACACTCGCGGCCCGGTCCCAGACGAGGCCTCCTGCTGGCTGATCCTCCAGTCGAGGGTGCTCGCCGCTGATCAAGAGCCGATTTGAGGAATTTATTGAGTTGTCTCTTGAAGACAGCTAAACACAGTTCAAGAATACTGTCAACAATCATGATCTACAAATCTTCAACTTTACTCCAGGAAAAGAAAGAAATATTTCCAGACCAGAGCTGCCAGTCTTCAGGAGTAAAGTAGACTTGTTCTTACAAGTTGCTATCAGTCTTAAACCATTATGTTACGGGTATTCCTTGACTTGTCCTATCCAGTTACCTTGTTCTTTGACTGCCCTGTCCTGGAAACCCACCTCCAGCCTTACCTTCTGCAGGACTAACTTGACCAGATTACCCACCCCTGACTTACATTCAGCTGGTGTGACCTGCCCTAAATTCCCATCCCCTTCCTGTCTGCCTTACCCATTTGTGCCCTACCCTCTTGAAATCTGACATACCCTGAATACCCCTCCTGGCCAGACCTGCCCTAGTGGGTCATTAATGTGATTGTCTCGTCATATATATATATATATATATATATATATATATATATATATATATATATATATATATATATATATATATATATATATATATATCAGGTAGTAGGTTGGTAGACAGCAACCACCCAGGGAGGTACTTCCGTCCTTCCAAGTGAGTGTAAAACGAAAGCCTGTATTTGTTTTACATGATGGTAGGATTGCTGGTGTCTTTTTTTTCTGTCTCATAAACATGCAAGATTTCAGGTATGTCTTGCTACTTATACTTACACTTAGGTCACACTATACTTGCATGTACACATTTTGTATACACCCTCATCTGAGTTTTCTTTGATCTTAATAGTTCTTGTTCTTATTGCTTCTCCTTTCATATCCATGGGGAAGTGGAATAAGAATCTTTCCTCCGTAAGCCATGCGTGTTGTAAAAGTCAACTAAAATGCGGGAACAATCGGCTAGTTACCCCTTTTCCTGTATAGATTACTAAAAAGAAAAAGAAGAAAACCGTCAAAGTGGGATGTTTGAATGTGCGTGGATGTTGGGCGAATGATAAGAAAGAGATGATTGTAGATGTTATGAATGAAAAGAAGCTGGATGTCCTGGCTTTAAGTGAGACAAAGCTGAAGGGGGTAGGAGAGTTTCAGTGGGGAGAAATAAATGGGATTAGGTCAGGGGTTTCAAATAGAGTTAGAGCTAATGAAGGAGTGGCAATAATGTTGAATAATCAGTTATGGCAGGTAAAGAGGGAATATAAATGTATAAATTCAAGGATTATGTGGAGTAAAATAAAGGTTGGATGTGAAAAGTGGGTTATAGTAAGTATTTATGCACCTGGAGAAGAGAGAAGTATAGAGGAGAGAGAGAGATTTTGGGAAACGTTGAGTGAGTGTGTGGGGAGTTTTGAACCAAGTGAGAGAGTACTTGTGGTTGGGGATCTTAATGCTAAAGTGGGTAAAAATGTTGTGGAGGGAGTAGTAGGTAAATTTGGGGTGCCAGGGGTAAATGTAAATGGGGAGCCTTTAATTGAGCTATGTGTAGAAAGAGGTTTGGTAATAAGCAATACATATTTTATGAAAAAGAGGATAAATAAGTATACAAGTATATTGGTGGATAAAAGGTTGATGGGCAGGCTTCAGGATGTACATGTTTATAGAGGGGAAACAGATATATCGGGTCATTATTTAGTTGTAGCTACAGTTAGAGTAAAAGGTAGATGGAACGAAAAGAAAATGGCAACAGCAAGTAAGAGAGATGTTTCTAAATGTTGGTGTAGATCGTTCTTGGTGGGGTACCAATGACAAGTCTTCGGAGGCTTCTTACTTTATTTGCAATAACGTGAAGGGTACACGGGCAGTGTGTTTGTGCCCATGGCCAGGAGGGCCATGCCCACGAGGGAGAGATGAGTGGAACAGTCTGCCTAGTAGGGTGACTGAAGCTAAAACCTACTATCATACTTCCATTAAATGTTAAAGGTAATTGATTTGTTGTTGCTTGTGCCAAGTACTTCTGTAATTTCTAAATTATTAACAAGGGTTTTTTTGTTTACCAGAACCAAGCCAAGCAGGTTATTTCTCCTTGTAGGTTCTGTCACAAACTGCTTTGAGAAACAATCCTGAACTACCTCAAAGAAGTTGTTAGATTCTAAATTCCCAGTCAAGGAATTCTAATCAATCTGACTAAAGTTAAAGTCCTCTAGAATTACTAGGTTATCATGCCTTGTGGCCTTAACAATTTCCTCCCAAAGTAGTCTCCCTTGGTCCCTATTTAAATTTGGGGGACGGTATATCACTCCTCAAATCAATTTTTCATGCCTCTCTGAAAATTCTATCCAGACAGACTCTGTATGTGTTATTTCAGATTTTATATCCGTTTTTATGCAACAGTTCAAGCGATCTCGGACATACAGTGCCACCCCACCCCCCTTCCCGATACTTCTGTCTACTTGGAACAATTTAAAACCCTGAATGTGACATTCAGCAGGCATGTCCCGATTTTTCGTATTAAACCATGTCTCAGTTATGGCAAATGCATCAATGTTACCTGCACTAGCAACTAATCTCAACTCGTCCATCTTATTCCTAGCACTACGACGTACGAAGAAGGAAGACAAAGTTGATCTCATGTATCAGAAATTTTTAGTAAAAGAATAGACTGAGGGCCCTGAAACTTCACTCTCTAGAAAGGCATATAATTAGGGCGGGGGATGTGATTGAGGTGTATAAATGAAAAACATGAATAAATAAAGTGGATGTAAATAACGTGCATAAAATATCTAATCAAGACAGGACTTGCAACATTGGGTTCAAATTGGTAAAATTTAGATTTAGAAAGGATATATAAGAAAGCATTGATTCGGTAATAAAGTTGTGGATGAGCGCAACAAATTTCCGTGTAACGTTATAGAAGCTAAAACATTGTATAGTTCTAAAAAAAAGTTAGACAAATACATGAGTTGGTGTGGGTGTGTGTGTGTGAGTTGAACCTGACTAGCTTGGGCCGGCAGGTCTGATGAAGTGCTTCCTCCTTTTCAAGTTGATGTGACTTGGATCTAACTGGCTTAGGCCTGTAGATGACTTTGATCTGGCTAACATGAGCCAGTAGGCGTGCGTAACACCCCTTTTTTCTTTTCTTATTTTTTTTCTTTTTGTAAGTTAGATACCTCGAAGGCGGTGGGACCAGGTAATGTCTCTCCTTGGGTCTTGAGAGAGGCACTGTGTGAGCCGCTAACAACAATCTTCAACAAATCTCTCAAAAGAGGGCAAAAGCCTGAGGTGTGGAAGACAGCAAATGTAGTCTTAGTTTGATTAAAATGTATGAGAGGTTCAACCAAATGAAACAAAACAGTGGAGGCTGAGCCAAATGCATTTTCTTCGGCTGTGTGAAGGAAAAAAAACTTCCGCAAACTTTAAAATAAACAAATATAATGGGAATTAATAGGAAAAAAAGCGAGTCACTGTGAGAGACGTCAAAATGGAGGAATATGGCTAGCAGAGAACAAGGATCAGTCCTGGTTCAATACCATTCGTTATATGTGCTAATGACTGGGCCTAGACTTCTATGTCAATGATCGCTGACGATGTCAAGCTTTTGATAAGATTAAGAACATAAGAAATCTGCTATAAACTGCAAGGCGACCTTGACTGCTTACAGGAATTATCAGAAGAATGGTTACTTAAATTCATCTGAGCAAATATAAGGTATAAAATGGGAGAAAGTGTGAGAAGGCCAGACACTGTTACACATGTACGAAGAACAACCAGAGAAATAACGAGATAGGAAGGTCTAAACATAAATATCATATCACAATGAATACTCGAATCCTACATAAATCGCCGAACGTCGGCGTCATACGCTAACCTAGCTAACCTGCGAATGGCATTCAGGAACCTAAATAGAGAAACATGAACCTTTTACACAATATATGTCGTCAGTTTTAGAATACCAGCAGTACTGTAGCATGAAGGTCCTAAGATACGTTAATACGCTCATACTGGAATTAAGGAACAAATGCTTTTAAGAAAGACAGAACCAATTAGACCTCTCAACACTAGATGAAAGGAGTGAGCGAGGAGACATGATCACAACATACTAGATACTCAGATGAACAGACAAGATAGGAAAGAATAGGTTATTCACAAAAAGCCAAATTCGAACAAGAGGTTACAGATGAAAATTTAAAAAAAAAATGACTCGTTGGGGTATTAGGAATTTTTTTTAAGCATCGGGGCAGTAGAGAAATGGAACAGACTGGAGAATCATTTTAATGTTGAAGTTACTGGATTCAAAATGCAATATAATAAATTCAGATGAAAGCAACCATTGAGAAAGTCAAGGGGCAGACCCAAGAACATAAAGCTCTAAACCCTCCGGAAGGGATATAGTCAGATGAATATCTGTTTGCAGATGATGTGAAAATAATGAGAAGAATACAAGGAGATCCAAATGGATCTGGACAGGCTGCAGTCCTGACATGACAAGTGGCTACTGGAGTTTAACCCAGAAAGTGCAAAGTTATGAATTTTGGGGCAGGACAAATAAGATCGCAGATAGAGTACAGGCTCGGGGGTTAAAGACTGCAAACCTCACTTAAGGAGAAGGACCTTAGGGTGAGTATTGTACCAAGCATATTGCCTCGCTAGCATATCAGCTAAATAACTGTTGCAGCAAATACGATACTGGCAAATCTAAGACTAGCTTTTTGACATCTAAGTAAGGAGTCATTAACGACACTATACACAGTGTACGTCAGGTCCATATTGGAGTATGCTGCACCCCACACCTGGTCAGGCATACCAAGAAATTGGAGAAAGTGCAAAGGTCTGAAGCAAGACTAGTCCCGGAGCTATGAGGAAAGGTTATAAGGACTACGGGTGATATGATAGCAAAGTACAAAATACTGAGGATGAATAGAGACAGATTGTTTAAGAAATGGGAAACAGGAACACGAGGGCTCAGGTGAAAGTTAAAAACTCAGAGGAGTCACAGGGACGTTAGGAATTATTTCATCAGCCTTAGACTATTCGGGAAGTGGAACGACCTGGGAAATGAAATGGAAGAGGCAGAATCCATACACAGCTTCAAGAAGTACGACGAGGCTCTTGAAGGCAGGAGAGTAAACCGAGTAGCCACCGGGGAAGAGGCTGGACCAGAAGCTGAGAATCAACCACTGCAATCACATATATGTGAGTACACACACCATTCTCTCTTTAGTCTCTTAGTACCATTCTCCATGTGCCTTGCCTGACCTCCAGCCCTACCACCACCCTCCCTTACCCAGTCCCACCCACCTCTACACACGCACGTACACACACACACACATTCTCTCTCTACTAAATTGTTATAACTATGACCATAATTTATAAAGTGGTGGACCGGTAAGCCAGCGGAAGGCCTCGGTCAGATAACTAAAAGCTCCAACGGTGGGTCATCATCGTACTAAGACCCTTACCTAACCTCTCTCTCTCTCTCTCTCTCTCTCTCTCTCTCTCTCTCTCTCTCTCTCTCTCTCTCTCTCTCTCTCTCTCTCTCTCTCTCTCCTACAGTGAGAGCTGTTTCAATCATTTACTTTCATCTAATTTATTTGTCTATTTACAAGAAAACTGAAGTTGTTAATGGAGTAAAGTGCCGCCATGTTGACACTGTTAATCTCAACCTGCTAAAATTATTTTGTATTAAATTACAAAAGTCCAATTCTTTGGATAAGCCCAAGGAATTTGACTTATCCTCCCCTTCCTTGGATCTACTCTGAAATCGTCCCATTCCTCAACCGCAAAAGGACCCCTACAGGTTTAGCACTTCCCCCCTAATTAAAAAAAACATTCCTGAAGAGCATCCATCTTCAATGGCTGATGTATCTCATAAAATAAGTAAAACGCTTTCTAGGTTAAGGCTGTGAAGGTTCAATTTGTTTTCAAATTAGTTAATTCTGTGCATTAACTACAGAATGCATCATCTGGTCGCCTTCAAACGTCCAGTGCTCAGAGGTGGACTGGCTATACCGGCATTTGGGCAATGTCCGGTGGGCCGCTGGGCTGGGTAAATTAAAAAAAAAAAAAAAAAACTTAAAGTTTTCACGAAAAACTGAAGTCATAAAAAAACACACGGTACGGGTGGGGATTGAACTTGCGGCAAGTGAGTCGTAAAACTCCAGGTATAGCAGATGCACAAAGATTGAAACGAAAATGGAAAGCAACTTAGTAAAGCCGTGAAAATACGCCTCTGGCCCTGAGCAGTCAGCAGTCTGATAGTGTGGCACTGGCAGCGCTCAGGCCCACGTGATAGGTGACGGATGCCAGGGCCGGTTTTAAGAGCCAGTCCGGTTCTGCTAGTGCTGATGTGTTTTAAGAGCCAGTCAGCTTCGTCTGCCTCGTCTGATTTGCTCCAAATCTTCAGAGCTGACGTTTAGCTACCTTATAAACTTATGCCGCACTCTGCACTACTTCTGTAAGTAAGATTCGTCAGGAAACAGGACAAGTTTTTCCTGACGAGGGTCTTAGTCATATGATGACCCGCAGCTGGAGCTTTTGGATACCTGACCGAGGCCTTCCGCTGGTTTACTGACCCACCCTTTTTAAAAATTAGGGTTATAATTATAATTAATATTCAGATCATTATTGGTTAACCATTATTTAAACTAGTATATTAAAAAAAGATATGATCGCTGTACTGTCTCTCTCTCTCTCTCTCTCTCTCTCTCTCTCTCTCTCTCTCTCTCTCTCTCTCTCTCTCTCTCTCTCTCTCTCTCTCTCTCTCTCCTCTCCTCTCTCTCTCTCGTTTTTCTTCTTTGGGTTAGATTAGGGTAGCGTTAATTACCTCTACTTGTGTATATACAGATAACCGACAATAACGAAATAACATCTGCTGACCCGCAGAACGTTGGTATTCCCACGCATGTTGTTTAAGTTGGCGGACAACTGAAAACACAGACTCAAATACCATGTGAATTCATGTTCCTGAAATAAGTCGACAGTTAAGCGCCTAATGATCGAGAATATGAGTATAGTTGACAGCATAATTTACAGTTACCATAAAGTGTTAATGTACAGCAGTCGAACTGCATTGTCAGGTGAGGCAGTGAAGGAGGATGTGGAAGGAAGCTGCGTAATGTTCAGCTTGTGGTGCGCAGCCTCAGGTCTCTGCCAGCCAGGTAGGAGCTCTTGACTACTGTGTTATATCTTAAGGATGCAGCCTCTTTCTTCCTTCTCCTCGAAACCTTGCATTATTGTTTTTTTTTTTTTTTTATTTTACAGACTGCTGGGAATTCTGCTCTGATACTCTACAATTGTGTCATCCTCACTTTTACTGAGTACTGTTGTGATATACAAGATCAAACAACGAGTCAAGACTTGATTATGAAAGTTAATTTAAGACCAATCCTAAACGGTTTCTCTCGGGAATATAGTACATGACTAAGATTATTTAGAAAGCCAAGATATTAAATTCACTCAGGTGATCTCGCTGATAATAACAATGAAATGTGTTCCATTTTTAACACTTTTTTTCTAGTCAATTTTTTTTTATGAAATGAAGAAATGAAATCCTTAAAGTTAGCAATTATAATAGATGTGATGAAAACAGCTTTTGTAGCTCACGGTGTAGTTAGGTAGCATGTCTGACTCGCTATGAGCAGACGGAGGAGCGAGCCTCCATTATACCTTGTGCTGGTTTAAAGCTTCAAAATTGAAACTAAATAAAATACGAATATAGTTCTCAGAAACATGAAAAATTCCAAACTTCACCAAGCACTCATGACTTGTCTTCAAGAGTTCCTAAAAAATATAGTGAATATTATTAAAGTATCACTTAGTCTTCTTAGTGAATCCTAACAAGAGATTTCGGGCCAGAGATGTTGATGTTGCCCAGTGTGATATCTAAATAAGAAACCAGCTGGTCATGCTTGCCTAGTCAAATTACTGGATTGTTTGTCACTTAAATATTTGAAGCAGTGGACCATGATAACAAGGCAATACTTGATGAAGAATTATAGACATGTACAACATCTGGGTATCTTTATTGTAGACGTTTCGCCATCCAGTGGCTTTATCAATACAAATTCAAGGACATAATTGAAAGACAGTAGAAATATATACAAAAGATGAGGCAGTCAGTTCCCTAGCCTTGGAGTTGGTGAAGAGTACTGTAGTCGTGACTATGGTCAATGTACAAGGCAATACTTAGAAGAATTTAATAAATTTTAGTAAGGCTCTTGACAAAGTTCCACACATGAGAGTGAAGAAGGTAGTAGGTACACATCGTACTAGAGGCATTCTGTAAGGAACTCTGAGCCAGAGTTTATGAAATGGAAAGAAATCTGTGGGTACTTGGTACTAGTGGGGTTTCCCCAAGGGTCGGTACTGAGCGCCTACTTCATAACAATACAGTATGTGTTTTTAAAGTTCAAAGTTAGTGTTGTCATAAGAAGTGACAGATACAGTTCAGAGGTAACAAATGTAAAGTCTTAATCCAGGGGAAAATACATAACTACGGGACATATCAACTAAATATTATGGAACCTAATTAAAATATGTACTAACAAGATCTCAGAGCGGTTATCAGTAACCTAACGGCGAAGCAACAGTGCATAAGTCATAAGTGTTCTAATAAAAGTTATTCTCCTCATACATTCACCTGACTTCACTTTTAATCTTAAGTGATTTTCAATGTGTTTTATTTCAACAGAAACCTCCACAGTTTTTGCACTCGGCAATATGCTAGCTGTATGTGTGCCTGTTAATATGAGACAAAATAAGACTTACAAAATTGCACAGAATCTAAGAGCCAGCGTAAGAGCACATAGTGAATCAGATACTACATAAGATTATGGGATTACAATGGTTACTCATGCAAGTATATAATCTCATTTTCTTTGGATCAGATTCCTTGTTATCAAGGCGTAAGAGTGGACGGGACGGTGAGCTGTCACTCTCACAGCCTCATGAAAACACAAGAAAAGGTTGAATTTCATGTTGCGCCTCTTTATGCTTAAGTTCTTTCAGCCTGTACATGCTCTGAGATGCTGTTCTGTACAGCCTACTGCAGGTGTCTGTTCCTGTACAGCTCCTACTGCAGGTGCTGTTCGTGTACTAGCCTACTGCAGGTGCTGTTCGTGTACAGCCTACTGCAGGTGCTGTTCGTGTACAGCCTACTGCAGGTGCTGTTCCTGTACAGCCTACTGCAGGTGCTGTTCGTGTACAGCCTACTGCAGGTGCTGTTCGTGTACAGCCTACTGCAGGTGCTGTTCGTGTACAGCCTACTGCAGGTGCTGTTCCTGTACAGCCTACTGCAGGTGCTGTTCGTGTACAGCTTACTGCAGGTGCTGTTCTGTAAGCCACTGCAGGTGCTGTTCTGTACAGCCTACTGCAGGTGCTGTTCGTTACAGCCACGCAGTGCTGTCTGTACAGCCTACTGCAGGTGCTGTTCGTGTACAGCCTACTGCAGGTGCTGTTCGTCGTACAGCCTACTGCAGGTGCTGTTCTGTACAGCCTACTGCAGGTGCTGTTCTGTACAGCCACGCAGTCTTCTGCAGCCTACTGCAGGTGCTGTTCGTGTACAGCCTACTGCAGGTGCTGTTCGTGTACAGCCTACTGCAGGTGCTGTTCGTGTACAGCCTACTGCAGGTGCTGTTCGTGTACAGCCTACTGCAGGTGCTGTTCGTGTACAGCCTACTGCATGTGCTGTTCGTGTACAGCCTACTGCAGGTGCTGTTCGTGCACAGCCTACTGCAGGTGCTGTTCTTGTACAATTTGACTTCGATACTGCTCTTGTACAACATGCTGTTCCTGTATATCTTGCGACAAATGCTGTTGTTTTACAGCTTACCACAAATCAAATGCGGGTGTTTTGCAACTTGTTGCGGACGTTCTTCATTACCGTGTAGTGTTGCAATAAAAAAAAGTAATTAGAATACTAACACAAAAGCAACATAATAGTAATTGTGGAATTTTTTTACATAATTTCCTAAATGTAGAACATATAAATGAATAATATAATAATTGTGTAATAAATTATGATGCTAATTTGACCCTCTCGAGAAATTTCGAGTGAAGGGGGTGTAGAATAGCTGCGTAGTGACGCAGTAGGGACGCCATATTGAATTTAATGTGTGAACACTGGACTGAATTGTGCAATATAATCAGGTGTTCTCGAAGGTCACTTGTATATCGGCCTCAATCCGTAATTTACAAATTATTGGCACGTTCCCGCTGAAGTATTGGGATAAATAGTGTGGAAACCCCTTACAACTCGGCAACCATGACGGAAAAATATTGAATTGCCAGAAAGGAAGTAAAGAAATAATTATTGACTGCTGCTATGAAGGAAAAATGGCTGCGGTGGGCACTAGGCCATAAGGGATGGACGACTGATGAATATTATTATAATCAAAAGAAGCGCTAAACCACAAGGACGACTGATGAATGAATGGAGAAAAGTTATATTTTTAGATGAGGCGCATTTTGAAGTACCTGGGTACAGATCAGTGGTAGTGAGACGAAACAAAGTCAAACCTTTTCGGAATGGACACGATCAACAAGCGCCAAAACACCTACCTAAGATGTTTTGGGGTAGTTTTACTGGTAAAGACCCTGGATAGCTTGTTATTGTTAAGGGAGCGATGAACAGTGACAAATACAAGGCAATCCTGGCAGTTCATTTACTTCCTATTGTGGATAGAAACTTTCCTGATGGAGAAAGCATTTTCCAGCAGGGTCTTGCTCCATGCCGCACTTCCAGAAAAATGCTGACATCCTTCAAAGAGAGTGGCCTAAGCGTTTTAAACTGGCGTGGAAACTCTCCTGACCTCTAAGCAATAACCCAACGCAGGATTGCCAAAGAGAACTGTTCAACTGTGGAAGAGCTAATTGCTGCTGTTATTATGACCTGATACCACGACGAACTTGCCAAAATGTGTTCATCATTGGTCGATTCTATGCCGCAGCGTGTAGCAATACTTATAAAAGAAAGGGTAGTCATATCTCTTATTAAATCAATTATGTCATGTCATTGCCGTGTATTTATCAAATAAACATTAATTTTCCAAATAAATGTCTTATTTCGTCACTGTCCCAATTAATATGCACACTACTGTATTTTCACCAAGTGCCAGATCAACCAGACTGTGATAGATTTGTGAGGCAGCAGCAACAGCCTGGTTGACCAAGCAAACACCAGAGAGTAGAAAAACACCGGGAGTAGAAAAGCTCTCGGAACTCATCAAAGGTATAAAGGTCAAGGTACTACTACTACTACTACTCTTACTTCTACTACTACTACTACTACTGCTACTACTACTACTACTGCTACTACTACTGCTTCCCTCTCGGAGGTTGCCACCTTACTCCCGTAGTCGTACAAGTATCAGGACTGAAGAAGCTACTCTCGGCAACGTGTTTCCCGTAAAAAATGTCCTGAACTGTACATAAATATGTTGTCCACACCTTGTGGGAATCACCAGACCTTTTATTTTAAATGCAAAATATGTGGTCAGCTTTATTATTACTTTTTCTGATTGCCCACTCATGCAGGACAATAGTGATGGGCAGTATAATAACCTTTGTGATATGTTAAGGTATCTTATTAATGAAAATAAGATGCTAGACATATTAAGAAAATATCCTCAATTTGCTTACAACAGATTAGACAATTGCTGATATAAATCTAGATGTACCCCGATGTACCCGTGTTACCTATTGGGGCCGAATTCCTAGACCTTTTGTGCATCCATATGTTCTCGTGCTGCCAGGTTCAGGTAGGCCCGTATCTAGATGGATCCCAGCCTGGGTCTTCTCCATGTGGTTACCCAGCATCCACATGGATCCCGGCCTGGGTCTTTCCATGTGGTTACCCAGCATCCACATGGATCCTGGCCTGGGTCTTCTCCATGTGGTTACCCAGCATCCACATGGATCCTGGCCTGGGTCTTCTCCATGTGGTTACCCAGCATCCACATGGATCCCGGCCTGGGTCATCTCCATGTGGTTACCTAGCATCCACATGGATCCTGGCCTGGGTCTTCTCCATGTGGTTACCCAGCATCCACATGGATCCCGGCCTGGGTCTTCTCCATGTGGTTACCCAGCATCCACATGGATCCCGGCCTGGGTCTTCTCCATGTGGTTACCCAGCATCCACATGGATCCCGGCCTGGGTCTTCTCCATGTGGTTACCCAGCATCCACATGGATCCCGGCCTGGGTCTTCTCCATGTGGTTACCCAGCATCCACATGGACCCCGGCCTGGGTCTTCTCCATGTGGTTACCCAGCATCCACATGGATCCCGGCCTGGGTCTCTCCATGTGGTTACCCAGCATCCACATGGATCCCGGCCTGGGTCTTCCATGTGGTTACCCAGCATCCACATGGATCCCGGCCTGGGTCTTCTCCATGTGGTTACCCAGCATCCACATGGATCCCGGCCTGGGTCTTCTCATGTGGTTACCCAGCATCCACATGGATCCCGGCCTGGGTCATCTCCATGTGGTTACCCAGCATCCACATGGATCCTGGCCTGGGTCTTCTCCATGTGGTTACCCAGCATCCACATGGATCCCGGCCTGGGTCTTCTCCATGTGGTTACCCAGCATCCACATGGATCCCGGCCTGGGTCTTCTCCATGCGTTACCCAGCATCCACATGGATCCCGGCCTAGGGTCTTCTCTTTGGTTACACAGCATCCAATGGATCTTGTGCCTGGGTCTTCCCATGTGTTACCCAGCATCCACATGGATCCCGGCCTGGGTCTTTCCATTGTTACCCACATCCACATGGATCCCGGCCTGGGTCTTCTCCATGTGGTTACCCAGCATCCACATGGATCCCGGCCTGGGTCTTCTCCATGTGGTTACCCAGCATCCACATGGATCCTGGCCTGGGTCTTCTCCATGTGGTTACCCAGCATCCACATGGATCCCGGCCTGGGTCTTCTCCATGCCGTGACCTGGAATCTTGTGCTATCATCAGCAAGATGAACATTGGGTACACAATAAGCTGGTCTCTTCTGCGAAAAAATCTAAAATTCGAAAAAACTTTAGACTGGAATATTGTTGTATTATTATAACATTCCCCTTTAAATTCAGTCGAGCACCTAAATTATCATTAACGCTTGAAGTGACCTCCTTGGAACGTAGGAGATAAAGATATATCATAATTTACACCAAGAATATTCCATAGGGATTTGTCTCAAATCTGCACATAGAAATTACTCCATATAAAAGTAAAAGGATAAACAGTATTAAAAAAAAAACAGAAAGTTGAATGATTTAGTGAGTAAACAAAGAGATACCTGAATAAGTGTTTAGACATTTTTCAAGCCCTGCCCTTTATACGAGGTTTGAAACTGATCCCAAACTGTCTTCAAGAATGAAGTTAATGACGGGAAGAAATACTCAAATTAGTTCCAGATCAACTAGGCTGTGGTGCACACATTCGACTCAGATTAGCTAACAACAACAGCCTGGTTGAACAGACCATCAACCAAGAGGTCTGGCAACGGGTGACCTTTAAAATTACCTATTTGTTACCTTTATGTAACAGTGCAGCACCACAGAGCTCAGTGCAGCACCACAGATCTCAGTGCAGCACCACAGAGCTCAGAGCAGCACCACAGGGCTCAGTGCAGCACCACAGAGCTCAGTGCAGCACCACAGAGCTCAGTGCAGCACCACACAGTGCACCACGACTCAGTGCAGCACCACAGAGACCAGGCAGCACCAGCTCAGTGCAGCACCACAGACTAGGCAGCACCACAGAGCCATGAGCACCACAGAGCTAGAGCACCACAGACCTCAGTGCAGCACCACAGACCAGCAGCACCACAGACTAGCAGCACACAGACCAGCAGCACCACAGACTCAGAGCACACAGACTCGGAGACCACAGACTCAGTGAGCCACAGGCTCAGTGCAGCACAACCAGAGACACAGAGCTCTGAGCACCACAGACCTCAGGACAGCAGACACAAACCGGAGCACCACAGACAGTGCAGCACAAGCCGAGCACACAGACTATGCAGCACCACAGACTCATGCAGCACCACAACCAGTAGCACCACGACTCAGTGCAGCACCACAGACTCAGTGCAGCACCACAGACTCAGGCAGCACCACAGACTCAGGAGCACCACAGACTCAGCAGACCCAGACCCATGCAGCACCACAGACTCAGTGCAGCACCACAGACCATAGCCCCAGACTCAGGAGCACCACAGACTCAGGCACACAGCTCAGCAGCACCAGATCATGCAGCACCACAACTAGTGCAGCACCCAGACTCAGTCAGACCCAGCGACCGACCACAGACCCGATGAACCACAGAGCCAGTGGCACCGCTCAGTGAGCCACAGAGCTCAGTGCAGCACCACAACCTAGAGCACCAGCTCAGTGAGCACCACAGGCTGTGCACCACAACCAGCAGCACCACAGCTCAGAGCAGCCACAGACCGGCGCACCACAGAGCCATGAGCACCACAGAGCTCGTGCAGCACCACAGACTCGCAGCACCACAGATCAGAGACCACAGACAGTGAGACCACAGAGTCAGTGCAGCCCAAGAGTAGGCCCACAGACCAGGCAGCACCACAGGCCAGGAGCACCAGACCCGGCAGCACCACAGACCAGCAGCACCAGAGCGGCAGCACCACAGGCTCATGCAGCACCACAGCGTGCAGCAACAGAGCTCAGTCGCACCACAGAGCCGCAGCACCACAGACTCAGCACCACGCTCAGTGCAGCACCACAGACTCAGGCAGCACCACAGACTTATGCAGCACCACAGAGCCGTGCAGCACCACAGAGCCAGTGAGCCAAACAGTGAGCACCACAGAGCTCAGTGCAGCCCACAGACCAGTGCAGCACCACAGACTCAGAGCACACAGCTCAGGCAGCACACAGACAGGCAGCCACAGACTCAGGACACAGCAGCACCACAGACTCAGGCAGCACACAACTCAGGAGCACCAAGACCAGCAGCACGATAGACACACGATCATGACCCCACCACACACAGTGACCCCAACCAGGAGCACCCATCACACACAGACAGACCCCACTCTGAACACAAAGGACCGAGCTCAGTCAGCACCACAGACTCAGTGAGCACCCAGACTCAGTGAGCACACAGAGCTCAGTGAGCACCACAGCCAGTGAGCACCACAGACTCAGTGAGCACCACAGACTCAGTGCAGCACACAGAGCTCAGTGAGCACCAGAGCATGCAGCACCACAACCAGAGCAGCACCAGACTCGTGCAGCACCACAGAGCTTAGTGTAGCACCACAACCTAGTGCAGACCACAGAGCTCATGCAGACCACAGAGCCGTGAGCACCACAGACTCAGTGCGCACACGACTCAGTGCAGCACCACAGACTCAGTGAGCACACAGACTCGTGAGCACACAGATCAGCAGCACCACAGACCATGTAGCAACACAGAGCTATGCAGCCACAGACTCAGTGAGCACCAGACCAGTAGCACCACAGACTCAGTGAGCCACAGACCTCAGAGCACACAGACTCAGTGAGCACCACAGACTCATGCAGCCCACAGACTACGCACCACAGACTAGGCAGCACAGACCAGTGAGCACCACAGACTCAGTGAGCACCAAGACTCAAGACAATACTCAGTGCAGCCCACAGGCTCAGTGAGCACACAGACTAGTAGCACCACAGAAGTAGCACCACAGACTAGGAGCACCACAGACTATGACCCCAGACTCAGTGAGCACACAGATCAGTGACACCAGACTCAGTGAAACAGAGCCAGTGGCCCACGACTCAGACCCACACAGGCAGCACCACAGACCAGAAGCACCACAGACTAGAGCACACGACCAGTGCAGACCACAGACTCAGACCAGCAACACAGAGTCATGGCCCAGCAGTGCAGCACCACAGATCATGACCAACCAGTGACACCACAGACCAGGCAGCACACAGATCAGGCAGCACCACAGACTAGGAGCACCACAACTCATGCAGCACCACAGAGCTATGAGCACCACAGACTCAGAGCACCACCAGACCCAGAGCAGCACCACAGACTGGAGCACACAGACTCATGAGCACGCTCATGCAGCACACAGACTCGTGAGCACACAGAGCTCAGGCACCACAGACTCAGGAGCACACAGACCAGGCAGCACCACAGACTCAGTGAGCCCACAGACCAGTGCAGCACACAGAGCTCAGTGCGCACCACAGACTCAGAGCACCACAACTCAGGAGACCACAGACTCAGTGAGCACCACAGACTAGGCAGCACCACAACCGGCAGCAGACTCATGCACACCACAGATCGTAGCACCACAATCATGGACCACAGACCTGAGCACCAAGCTCAGTGAGCCCACAGACTCGGAGCACCACAGACTGAGAACAGCAGCGAACAGACCATGCAGCACCACAGACTAGGCAGCACAAGACTAGGAGCCACAGAGTATGGCACCACAGACTCTGAGACCAAGACCTCAGCACACAGAGCTCGTGAGCACACAGACTCAGGCAGCCCACAGCCAGGCACACAGACTCAGCAGACACAGACTCAGCAGCACCACAGAGCTGTGAGCACCACACAGGCAGCACACAGACCAGGCAGCACCACAGACTCAGGCACCACAGCTATGAGACCAGAGTCAGTGAGACAAGACCAGTGCAGCACAGAGCTCATGCAGCACCACAGCTAGCCCAGAGCCAGCAGCACACAGACAGGCACACAGACCAGTGCAGCACCACAGGCTCGGCAGCACAGACAGCAGAACAAAGCAGCACCACAGAGCCAGTAGCACCAAGCTAGTGAGACCAACCAGGACACCAGTCATACCCCACTCTACACACGGCAGTGACCCACAGGCAGACCCACTCAGCACACAGATAGCACCCAGACTCAGGACAGCACCACAGACCTCGTGAGCACCACAGACTCAGTGCAGCACCACAGACTCATAGCACCACAGAGCTCAGTGCAGCCCACGAGCTCAGTGCAGCACCAGGCTCGTGCAGCCCACAGACTCAGAGCACCACGAGCTCAGTGCAGCACCCAGAACTATGAGCACCACAATCAGTGCAGCATCCGCTCATCGCATCAAAGCTCAGTGCAGCACCAAAAAAAAAAAAAAAAAAAGACTATGCAGCACCACAGAGCTCAGTGCAGCACCACAGAGCTCAGTGCAGCACCACAGAGCTCAGTGCAGCACCACAGAGCTCAGTGCAGCACCACAGAGCTCAGTGCAGCACCACAGAGCTCAGAGCAGCACCACAGAGCTCAGTGCAGCACCACAGAGCTCAGTGTAGCACCACAGAGCTCAGTGCAGCACCACAGATCTCAGTGCAGCACCACAGACCAGTGCAGCACCACAGACCTCAGTGCAGCACCACAGAGCTCAGTGCAGCACCACAGACTCAGTGCAGCACCACAGAGCTCAGTGCAGCACCACAGAGCTCAGTGCAGCACCACAGAGCTCAGTGCAGCACCACAGACCTCAGAGCAGCACCACAGAACTCAGAGCAGCACCACAGACTCAGAGCAGCACCACAGACCTCAGTGCAGCACCACAGAGCTCAGTGCAGCACCACAGACCTCAGTGCAGCACCACAGACCTCAGTGCAGCACCACAGACTCAGTGCAGCACCACAGATCTCAGTGCAGCACCACAGATCTCAGTGCAGCACCACAGAGCTCAGTGCAGCACCACAGATCTCAGTGCAGCACCACAGAGCTCAGTGCAGCACCACAGACCTCAGTGTAGCACCACAGAGCTCAGTGCAGCACCACAGAGCTCAGTGCAGCACCATAGACCTCACTAACGGGTGGAATATTATGAACATCTCTACTTGATACATGACCCCACTCTTAACACACGAGAAGTGACCCCACTCTTAACACACGAGAAGTGACCCCACTCTTAACACACGAGAAGTGACCCCACTCTGGACACACAAAAAGTGACCCCTCTCTGGACACACGAAAAGTGACCCCACTCTGGACACACGAAAAGTGACCCCACTCTAGACACACGAGAGGTGACCCACCTGGACACATGACCCACTAAACGCTGTGGCCGCCTCGCTCCTCCATTTTTATTATCTCTAAAAAATCGGATGTTTTTAGAAATTATCTACCCTATAAATAATATATTATCCTATATACACTTTAATAAAATAATGGTGTTTGTTTCTCACGCGTCCTTGTCTCCTAAATCTGTGCGAATAATTTGTAATATCTCTCATTAGGGAGTTCAGCTTGGGAATTAATGTACAATTCTTATGACTTTCGTCTCACATTGAATTGCTCCTTAATGATACGAAAAAATGGTTATAATCATTTCCCATAATTTTTCAAGTGGTTGACCTGTAAGCCAGCGGAAGGACTTGGTCAGATGACGAAAAGCTACAGCTGCGGGTCATTATATGAGTAAGATCCGCGTCAGGGAACACGTCCTGTTTCCTGACAAACCTTACCTAACCTAATATAACCTAACCTAACCTTTCCTAACCCAACTTAACCTAACCTTACCTACCTTAACCTTACCTAACCTAACCAAACCTAACCTAACCTAACCTTACCTAACCTAACTTTACCTTATCTAACCTAACCTAACCTTACCAAACCTAACCTAACCTAACCTAACTTTACCTAACCTAACTTTACCTAACCTAACCTACCCTGACCTAACCTAACCTTACCTAACCTAACCAAACCTTACTTAACCTAACCAAACCTTACCTAACCTAACCTAACCTTACATAACCCAAGCTAACCTTACCTAACCTAATCCAACCTTACCTAACCTAAACTTACCTACCTAACCTAACCTAATCTAACCTAACCTAACCTAACATAACCTAACTTTACCTAACCTTACCTATCTTAACCTAACCTTACCTAAATTAACCTAACCTAACTTAACCTGACCTTACCTAAGCTAACCTAACCTAACATAACATATCCTAACCTAACCTAACATTATCTAACATAACCTTACCTAACCTATCCTTACCTAACCTACCCTTACCTAACCTAAGTTTACCTAACCTAACCTAACATTATCTAACCTAAACTTACCTAACCTAACCTTACCTAACCTACCCTTACCTAACCTAACCTACGTTTACCTAACCTAACCTTACCTAACTTAACCTAACCTAACTTTACCTAACATAACCTAACCTAACTTAACCTAACGTTTCCTAACCTAACCTAACCTTACCAAATTTAATCTTACCTAATCTAACCTAACCTAACCTAACCTTACCTACCCTAACCTTACCTAACCTAACAACATCACCTTACCTAACCCAATCTAACCTAATCTAACCTAACCTTACTTAATCTTACCCAACATAACATATCCTAACCTAACCTTACATAACCTAACCATACCTAATCTAACCTAACCTAACCTTACATTACCCAACCTAACATTAGCTAACCTTACCTAACTTTTGCAAAGCTAAATTAACTTAACCTAACCTTGCCTATCCTAACCTAACTTATCCTAACCTAACCTAACATTATCTAACCTAACCTAACGTAACCTAACCGTACCTAACTTAACCTTGCCTAACCTAACTTTACCTAACCTAACCTTACCTAACTTAACCTAAACTAACCTTATCTAACCTAACCTTACCTAATCTAACCTACCCTAACCTTACCTAACCTAACCTAACGTAACCTAACCTTACCTAACTTAACCTAAACTTACCTTACCTAAACTAACCTTACCTAACCTAACCTAACCTAACCTTACCTAACCTAACCATACCTAATCTAACCTAACCTTACCAAACCTAACCTAACCAAACCTAACTTTCCCTAACCTAACCTATCCTAACCTTATCTAACTTAACCTAACCTAACCATACCTTACCTAACCTAACCTTATCTAACCTAACCCAACCTTACATTACCTAACCCAACCTTACATTACCTAACCTAATCTTACCTTACCTAACCTAACCTTACCTAACCAAACCTAACCTAAGTAAACTTAACCTTACCTAACCTTACCTAACTTAACCTAACCTAACCTTATCTAACCTAACTTAAACTTATCTTACCTAACCTAACCTTACCTAACCTATCCTAACCTTACCTAACTTAACCAACCTAACCTTACCTTATATAACCTAACATTACCTAATCTAGCCTAACCTAACCTTACCTAACCTAACCTAACCTTACCTAGCCTAACCTAATCTAACCTTACCTAACCTAACCTTACCTAACCATACATAATCTAACCTAACCTTACCTAACCATACATAATCTAACCTAACCTTACATTACCTAACCTAATCTTACCTTACCTAACCTAACCTTACCTAACCAAACCTAACCTAAGCAAACTTATCCTTACCTAACCTAACCTTACTTAACCTAACCTTACCTAACCTAACCTATTATAACCTTACCTAACTTAACCTAACCTAACCTAACCTTACCTAACTTAACCTAACCTAACCTAACTTTACATAACCTAACCTTACCTAATCTAGCCTAACCTAACCTTACCTAACCTAACCTAACCTTACCTAACCTAACCTAACCTTACCTAGCCTAACCTAAGCTTACCTTACCTACTCTTACCTAACATAACATAACCTAATCTAACCTAACCTAACCTAACCTTACCTAACATAACCTTACCTAACCTAACCATACCTATTCTAACCTAACCTTACCTAACCTAACCTTACATAACCTAACCTAACCTTACCTAACCTAAACTTACCTTACCTAACCTAACCTTATCTAACCTTACCTAACCAAACCTAACCTAAACTAACTTAACCTTACCTAACCTAACCTAACCTTACCTAACTTAACCTAACCTAACCTTAGCTAACATTGCCTAACCTATCCTAACTTTACCTAACCTTACCTAACCTATCCTAACCTTACTTAACCTCACCTAACCTATCCTTACTTAACCTAACCAAAACCTAACCTTAGCTAACCCTACCTAACCTAACTTAACCTAACCTTACGTAACCTAACCTAACCTTACTTAACCTCACCTAACCTTACCTAACCTAACGTAACCTAACCTAAACTTACCTTACCTAACCTAACCTAACCTGACCTAACCTTACCTAACCTAACCTACGTTACCTAACCTAATCTAACCTAACGAAACCTAATCTAACCAAACCTAACCTAACTTTACCTAAGCTAACCTAACCTAACCTAATCTAACCTAACCTAACCTAACCTACCCTAACCTAACATAAGCTAATGTAACCTAACCTAACATAACCTTCATGGTAAAGTTGATAATTTAGCCCAAGAAATACACTGAGGATAAATTTAGAATATAACTCGGGTATCTATGTATGTTTAGCGTTAGGAATAATTTCAGGAGATAAATATTAAACGAAAATAAACGTCAATGGCATGCATTTAGAAGCCTGAGAAGATATATCACTCACTATGATAACATAAACGAAGGTTATCATGTGTACGGAGTAACTTGCAATGTGAACAGACTATCTGGGGTTGTATTATTTTCAGTGTCGTTATGTCTCCACTTCTCTGTGCTGAACTTTTTAGCTTTTTTTCAATAGCTTTTGTTTCTCAATTCAGTTCCTAGCAAGGCAATAATTTTTTTTTTTAAATTGGAAGAGTCTGTGCTTGAGCAAAATGCTCAAAGAAATTTTCGCCCAATTCGTAATATGGGGCGATTTTTTTTTTTCCACGTTTTATAGGCCATTCTCACATTTACAAATTGAGCGTACGATGTTAGCGTAATTTTAACTTTCCTTTTGCTTATCATAATAATAGTTTACTCAATCGACAAGTAGATTAATGAGACATTTGCAGCACTTGGGAATCTTTTTTGGGAAGACCTCTCACCAACCAGTTGATTAATCAATGCAATATAGAGAATTACGGGGTAGAAGTGAAGAGATGATATGAGGTGGTCAGTCTTGAAGGGAGGTATTCACTCGTCAGTCTTGAAGGGAGGTATTCACTCCGTCAGTCTTGAAGGGAGGTATTCACTCCGTCAGTCTTGAAGGGAGGTATTCACTCCGTCAGTCTTGAAGGGAGGTATTCACTCGTCCGTCTTGAAGGGAGGTATTCACTTCGTCAGTCTTGAAGGGAGGTATTCACTTCGTCAGTCTTGAAGGGAGGTATTCACTCCGTCAGTCTTGAAGGGAGGTATTCACTCCGTCAGTCTTGAAGGGAGGTATTCACTCCGTCAGTTTTGAAGGGAGGTATTCACTCCGTCAGTCTTGAAGGGAGGTATTCACTCCGTCAGTCTTGAAGGGAGGTATTCACTCCGTCAGTCTTGAAGGGAGGTATTCACTTCGTCAGTCTTGAAGGGAGGTATTCACTTCGTCAGTCTTGAAGGGAGGTATTCACTCCGTCAGTCTTGAAGGGAGGTATTCACTCCGTCAGTCTTGAAGGGAGGTATTCACTCCGTCAGTCTTGAAGGGAGGTATTCACTCCGTCAGTCTTGAAGGGAGGTATTCACTCCGTCAGTCTTGAAGGGAAGTATTCACTCCGTCAGTCTTGAAGGGAAGTATTCACTCCGTCAGTCTTGAAGGGAGGTATTCACTCCGTCAGTCTTGAAGGGAGGTATTCACTCCGTCAGTCTTGAAGGGAAGTATTCACTCCGTCAGTCTTGAAGGGAGGTATTCACTTCGTCAGTCTTGAAGGGAGGTATTCACTTCGTCAGTCTTGAAGGGAGGTATTCACTCCGTCAGTCTTGAAGGGAGGTATTCACTCCGTCAGTCTTGAAGGGAAGTATTCACTCCGTCAGTATTGAAGGGAGGTATTCACTTCGTCAGTCTTGAAGGGAGGTATTCACTTCGTCAGTCTTGAAGGGAGGTATTCACTCCGTCAGTCTTGAAGGGAGGTATTCACTTCGTCAGTCTTGAAGGGAGGTATTCACTTCGTCAGTCTTGAAGGGAGGTATTCACTCCGTCAGTCTTGAAGGGAGGTATTCACTCCGTCAGTCTTGAAGGGAAGTATTCACTCCGTCAGTCTTGAAGGGAGGTATTCACTTCGTCAGTCTTGAAGGGAGGTATTCACTTCGTCAGTCTTGAAGGGAGGTATTCACTCCGTCAGTCTTGAAGGGAGGTATTCACTTCGTCAGTCTTGAAGGGAGGTATTCACTTCGTCCGTCTTGAAGGGAGGTATTCACTCCGTCAGTCTTAAGGGAGGTATTCACTCCGTCAGTCTTGAAGGGAGGTATTCACTCCGTCAGTCTTGAAGGGAGGTATTCACTTCGTCAGTCTTGAAGGGAGGTATTCACTCCGTCAGTCTTGAGGAGGGAGGAAGTATTCACTCCGTCAGTCTTGAAGGGAGGTATTCACTCGTCAGTCTTGAAGGGAGGTATTCACTCCGTCAGTCTTGAAGGGAAGTATTCACTCCGTCAGTCTTGAAGGGAGGTATTCACTCCGTCAGTCTTGAAGGGAGGTATTCACTCCGTCAGTCTTGAAGGGAGGTATTCACTCCGTCAGTCTTGAAGGGAGGTATTCACTGTCAGTCTTGAAGGGAGGGATTCACTAGGTCAGTCTTGAAGGGAGAGTATCACTCCGTCAGTCTTGAAGGGAGTATTCACTCGTCAGTCTTGAAGGGAGGTATTCACTTCGTCCAGTCTTGAAGGGAGGTATTCACTCGTCAGTCTTGAAGGGAAGTATTCACTCCGTCAGTCTTGAAGGGAGGTATTCACTCCGTCAGTCTTGAAGGGAAGTATTCACTCCGTCAGTCTTGAAGGGAGGTATTCACTCCGTCAGTCTTGAGTTACAAGCACGAGGATGGAGACATATATCGTAGACAGTTGATTTTGAGAGTGGGAATTTGTCGCCGAAGTTGCTGGTTTATTGTGCACCCCATATCCATCCTGTGAACGGTAGCGCAGAGCATATGGTTGAACTTAAGCACACAGTGTTCAAGATAGAGACCATAAGGCTGGCCATATACTTTGCATTTAGTTTGACCATCATCGTGTGTCTCCCAAACTGCCAGAAGTACTGGTAAACAAACCTAAGCCTGGGTACTACAACAAGTTGCTCCATAAACGTATTTATCTAAGTTCATATTATAGTGAGTGACAGATCTACTCAGTCTTCTAACATCATTCACTTTCTTTATTTAATTCTCTCCTAATATGCTAGACACAGACATACCAAAGTTATATTCTACAGATTTACCATCAGTGTACTTTCTTTGGCTAACTTATTTACTGTATCACGAAGGAGTAATTCAGTGTGTGTTGGAACCCATAAAAAAATGCTCATTAATTCTTTTTATCTGATTTTTTGAGTATCTATGTCCGGCTTCGCCACTGTTCATGGTGTTAGATATCATGAGATCCAAGTGCCCACACTGATGACATATGATCAGTAATAATCAGTCATACTCAGTGTCATAAGTTAACTTTAGCGCCATCAGTATGACAAACCTTTCATTTTGCACCACAGCTTCCCACTTATTAATTCTTATGTCTAACTCAACATAGTTGCCGTCGTTCTTGTCTAGGGAGGTGGAGGGTAAGGTCAAGTGTCACAGTGTATATATTGCACATAGGAGAAAGAAGCCAACGACGATGTTTGGGTCCGACTTGGACCTGTTATTTTTGTATTGTTCCAGCCACGGTATTGTTCCAGTCACGGTATTGTTCCAGTCACGGTATTGTTCCAGTCACGGTATTGTTTCAGTCACGGTATTGTTCCAGTCACGGTATTGTTCCAGTCACGGTATTGTTCCAGTCACGGTATTGTTCCAGTCACGGTATTGTTCCAGTCACGGTATTGTTCCAGTCACGGTATTGTGCCTTTTTATTTTTTATACCTACCCTACCAAGGATCAATTATAATTGAATCCCATCCTGAAGAAGCTGTATGGCTGTATGATTTCTAACGGTGTGGTGCTTCTCCATGAATGCAATAATAATAATAATAATAATAATAATAATCATAATAATAATAATCATAATAATAATAATCATAATAATAATAATCATAATAATAATAATAATAATAATAATAATAATAATAATAATAATAATAATAATAATAATAATAATAATTATAATAATAATAATAATAATAATAATAATAATAATAATAATAATAATAATAATAATAAAATAATAATAATAATAATAATAATAATAATAATAATAATAATAATGTGTGCCTCGGGCGACAGGTAATGCACAAATTTTGAACGCTGAGTGACCATAATTCTATGATTCTCTGGGCTGTTCTTCACGCTGGTAATATAATGTGTTACCCTTACCTCCACTGCATCGCTTCCTAGACTATTCCACTTCCTGACCACTCTGTGTGTGTTAGTTACCATTTTGTCCTAGGCACATGTCGATTAGACACTAGGCCTGTTGTATGTATGTGTGTGTGTGTGTGTGTAACGAAACACTTCGAAATGTTTCGGCCCCGCCGGGAATTGAACCCGGGCCCTCGGTGCGTGAAGCAAGAGCGCTAGCCACCATGCCATCGGGGCGTGTGTGTGTGTGTGTGTGTACTCACCTAGTTCTACTCATCTAGTTATGGTTGCAGGGGTCGAGTCATAGCTCCTGGCCCCGCCTCTTCACTGGCCGCTACTGGGTCACTCTCCCTTCGCCATGAGCCTTATCATACCTCTTCTTGAAGCTATGAATGGATCCTGTGTGTGTGTGTGTGTGTGTGACCCAACAATTAATATTTGCACCAAGAACTCATTACAGTTGTGACCGGGTGAGGACTAGTGAATTGCTCATTACTGTATAATTTGTTCATGATTGTAACCATGTATAAACGTAAGTAAATTTACTTACATTATTCATTACCTTTGTAACTTGCTCAGCTATCAAAATTTTGGGGCGCAGTCCCTGGACCCATTATGTACCTCTGTAGTCTTTTGACTACCGCCCACAGGATGGGTATGGGGTGCATAATAAAGATATCAAACAAAAATTAGACCTCTCCCATTTAATGCTTTTAATTTGTTTTCATCGTTGTTGTTGAATTTTAGAAGACACTATTTTTTTTTTTATCAGTTATGAGGTCTGTTTATGCTGCCTTGTAGTTTCTCGCACTCATCTTATGTTTCTTTGTTCCTTATTTGTTTCTGCATCTCTTATTAATGAAAATATTAAGACAATTGTAAATGTTAATACAGATGTACTCGTGTTAACCTTTTTAGCAACCTACGTAATTACTAGGCCTTTTGTCTATCCATATCCACAACATGGATATGAGGTGAACAATACAATAGCCACTTCAGTGGCAAAATCTAAAATCTCCTTAAATCTTTCTAACATTATCTTTAAGATTCATAGACTGACAGTTATTGGCAGATTCTCTGCCTAGAGAACACCAGTTTCTGACGGAAAGAAAATAATACATACTATAAAGTGAGAGAGGGGAAACTTTGGGTAGTAAGTGTGGGTAGCACTCAGCAGGGAGGAGAGTGTGTGCGTAGCACTCAGCAGGAAGGAGAGTGTGTGGGTAGCACTCAGCAGGGAGGTTAGGGAGTGTGGGTAACACTCAACAGGAGGTATAGTGTGGGTACCACTCAGTAGGAGGTAGGGAATGTGGGTACTACTCAGTAGGAGGTAGGGAATGTGGGTACCACTTAGTAGGAGGTAGGGAATGTGGGTACCCCTCAGTAGGAGGTAAGGGGATGAGGCATGAGTGGCGGCTTTGAGAGAGCGAGGTCAGAGGAGGTGGAAGAATCCCCCTCCCTAGTTTCTTGAGCAGGATGGAGCAGGTAGCAAGGACAAGGCAAGGACGGTCGCTGACCTTCCATCTCCCCCTACCCCCTGGTGGGCAGGGCCTGTTCCTGCTGCTGCTGCTGCTGCTACTGTGTTCACTCTGCAGCTGCCGTGTTACGCCCTCACATAAACCAGCGGGGAAGCCTGCTCAACAACAGATAACACTCGACAAAAGCTCGAGGCACTGACAGGCTTGTGGGGCAGTTTAGTGCTCTCCTGCGACGCCATGTTGACTTAATGTTCAGCATGCAAATCTTGCTTATCGCTGCGCTGACAAAGCATTAAGTTAATCTCTTGAGCAGGACGATGGTTGTAGCTGGAGTTGCGGGGGGTAGAACTGGACTGTGCTGGGTGTGGCAGAGGTGTGACAAGTGACGCTGCCAACCGCCTCCACACACCACCAAAATATGACACCATAATTCACAAGTTGTGGCAGAGTTGGTCTTTACATCATACTGTTTAAGAGTTGTATATGAAGCAATGAAAAAGCCCCTTGATGTATTGGTTGTCAAGGCTCAAGTTGTTGGCACAGATAGAATATTTGTACACAACCTGTGGGGTTCTTCACGTTAGCTCAGTTAACTATTCTTGGTTTCGAACGTGCTTGACCTTTACTTATCTTGTATGCCAAAATAAAAATGCACAGCAACTTTTTTTTTTCGATAAAGACAGAACAATTTACTGGTATCTCAAACCTGTAAGTGTGCGCTTGACTTAGTGGGGAAAACAAATTCAGTTCTGCTGTAGGGGGAAGGGGAGAAGAGCTAATTTTCTCGGTTACTTGCCACCATAGACCACAGCAAAAGATTTATTATGACACCACAAGGGGCATGTTGTGTGTGGGTACAGAGGACTGGTCGGCCTCCACTACTAGCTCCACGACCTTCACCACCTGCTTCCAGAGGACTGGTCGGCCTCCACTACTAGCTCCACGACCTTCACCACCTGCTTCCAGAGGACTGGTCGGCCTCCACTACTAGCTCCACGACCTTCACCACCTGCTTCCAGAGGACTGGTCGGCCTCCACTACTAGCTCCACGACCTTCACCACCTGCTTCCAGAGGACTGGTCGGCCTCCACTACTAGCTCCACGACCTTCAGCACCTGCTTCCAGAGGACTGGTCGGCCTCCACTACTAGCTCCACGACCTTCACCACCTGCTTCCCTCCCTTCCTTGTTGCTATGTCCCACCTCGCCCCAGGCCAACACAACTTGTACTCACTAAGTTACTCTTCAGATTCCTGGGGAAGCCAGTGATGGCAAAACGTTTTTCGAGAGACTACGTCAGTTCTTAGAGGCACAAAAGAAGCTTAAATGATTATTAATATTATTATTATTATTGTTATTTTTTTTATTATTATTATTATTATTATTAATATTATTATTATTATTATTATTATTATTATTATTATTATTATTATTATTATTATTATTATTATTAGGGGAAGTATCCTCAACTCCCAGCATACATAAGGGGGATTACCCATAGACCTCTAGCTGTCTTCAGAAAGGCGCTGGACAGGCACCTAAAGTCAGTTCCTGATCAGCCAGGCTGTGGCTCGTACTTCGGTTTACGTGCGGCCAGCAGTAACAGCCATGTTGATCAGGCCCTGATCCATCGCGGGCCTGGTCACGGACCGGGCCGAGGGGGAATTGACTCCCGACACCTCCTTCCAAATATACCCATGCTGCCCTCGCCCAGCTAGCAGTGAAATATGTATCTATGTGTAGGAAAAAAGTGTTTGAAAACTCTAGTTGTTCTGGCATGTCATTGAGTGTGTAAGAAAACGCTCCAGTCTTATGTAAGAAACTCTAATTTCTGCTGGAAGTATTTATGTGTTGAGTAAAGAGTGCATTTGTACGTAATACTGTTAATTAGGAAAAAAACATTAAGGCATCGCTGGGCAGAGTATGGGATTTTTAGTAAATTTTTCGAATCTAAGTATGGGCCTGACGTACACGGTGTACAGAGTCTTGAACGATTCCTTACTGAGGTATCGGAACGCTATTGTCAAGTTTGCCAGGCGCCCATGTGCTGGAGCAGTTAGGTATCTGGTTGATGTGCGCCTCAGGAGATGTGCTCGGTATTATACTCACCCCAAGATCCTTTTCCTTGAGTGAGGTTTGCAGTCTCTTGCCACCTAGGCTATACTCTGGCTGCGGTCTTCTTTGCCCTTCCCCGATCTTCATGACTTTCCATTTGGCAGATTTAAATTCAAGAAGCCAGTTGCTGGACCAGGTTTGCAGCCTGCCCAGGTCTCTTTGTAGTCCTGCCTGATCCTCGTCCGATTTCATTCTCCTCATTAACTTCACATCATCTGCGAACAGGAACACTTCTGAGTCTATCCCTTCCGTCATGTCATTCACATATACAAAAAACAGCACTGGTCCTAGGACTGACCCCTGTGGAACCCCGCTCATCATAGGTGCCCACTCTGACACCTCGTTGTTGCCTACCTGTCAGGTATTCCCTGATCCATTGCAGTAGCTTCCCTACTATTCCTGCCTGCTCCTCTAGCTTCTCAACCAGTCTCTTGTGTGGTACTTGTGTCGAAAGCCTTCTTATAGTTCAAGATGCAGTCTATCCATACCTCTCTCTCTCTCTCCTGTCTTACTTCTGTTACCTTGTCGTGTGTGTGTGTGTGTGTGTGTGTGTGTGTGTGTGTGTGTGTGAGTGCGTGTGTATTCCTATACTATATAATGCCACTTATGTTTTTATATGCATAATGTAGCTAGAAGGCAGTGAAAAAAGCAAGGGGATGTAAATAAAGAGATACTTCTCAGATAAGCAAAGCAATTATCAACACTCTCTGGGCAGTAAGTATGACCTGGCAAGTTTTAAACAAGGAAACTAGTCCATCGGATGAGGACCGTGTGTACCCGGTACTACCAATGCTTCGTCGAGAGAGAAGTGCTAATGACGGAGAGAAGACGCCCAAAACACCTGTGTGATTTTACAGGAGACAACTTGACGGCCTTTAACTCTGTCCTTCGACGCTGCCAGCCATCTCGCAAGTATGGTTTTAGATGAAATATCCGAAAAAGAGTAAGACTGTGCAGAAGAGTCCGCAGATGCTTTATCTGAATCACCGAAATAGCTGGTGATTCAGGCAATGATGCAAAGAACAAGGATGGGAAGAATATACTAATAACTCGCACAAAGGAGAGAGGAACTTACGACGACGTTTCGGTCACTTTGTGACTTTGTAAATGGTCCAAGTCAGACGTAAACGTCGTCGTAAGCTCCTCTCACCTATGTGAGGGTTATTTGTGTATTGTTCCAGTCACGGTATTGTGCCTTTTTATTCTTGATGGGAAGAATAGCAGGACTAGATGTCTTGCAACACAAAAGATTACGTTGATATGGATGACGACAGAGAGGATCAGCAGCTCTGCTAGCAATGGAGATCATTATTGTAATCGTAATCGATGAAACCGTAATCAGTTTTTGTAGATGGATTACGATTAATCTATTATTCTTGCAAGTAGTTCATAACCACTTTTGCTTTAGCAGAATGTTGAGGCCTAATCCCTGGACACATTATGTGTTAATGTAATGTTTTGGCTTCCGTCCACAAGAAGGGTATCATATGCCTAAAAAAATTATGGAAAACTAATATCATTTGTCAAGATGTTCAGAGCATCAGCTACGAAGTTCTGTCCGAGTTCACTTAGTGGACCCGGACAGAGCTTCGTAGCTGTTAGTTCGATAAATAGGCTGTTTAAAAATTAACATATAAGAAGTATAATGTGATCCTACAACATAGCTGAACCTATTGCCAAGAAACTTCTTCATCGCTATCCCACATAGAACTTAAGAATGGAACACTGCAGAAGGTCTACCCATATACTTGTCCAATCTCTTTAGTTACCCAAGGTTTTAGACCATCACTCACATGCAGCCTTCTCCACCTGACCCAGCATTCTCCACCTGACCCAGCATTCTCCACCTGACCCAGCATTCTCCACCTGACCCAGCATTCTCCCCCTGACTAAATCTTATAAATACTCATGTTACTCTTTTTCCAGGTAGATCTGTCTGTGACTCGATAAAGCTCACTGCGTGGGCGAAACGTTGTCAATAAAGGATTACATTATACTGCTTATGTGTTTATTTTTCCTTTGTGTCGGTATTTTATACCATTTATTTCCATAAATAGGCTGTAAACGAACTTGAAGCGAGCTTGATGGTAGAGTTCTTGCAGCACCGTCGACTACGCTCAGGACAGCGAGGTACAGCTTATGGAGCTGGAAGAAGCAACTTTTATTGTCTTGAAAATCTACAAAAGCGAATATCGTCGAACAGTAACGGAAATGTCACCTGCAGTTTTCTGTTTTAGAAGGTGTGTGCACACCAACAGTGTGCAGCCCATGCAGTTAAGTATGGAAGAAACTTAGTCAACCGAGGTAAATAGGTCACCGTCTAACTTATGGTCACCCACACTAACCAACACTAGCCTGGAGCCGAAACGATATGCGTGAGGGCTTCCGCCGGCAAGGCTGGCAGGATCTCAGTGCTATGACTCTGTGTATCAGCCGTGGGTACAGTGCCTGCTTCGTCCGAATAAATAATTAACCTTATCTCGCCAACAATTAAGTGCATTACTTATTAGTATGAGTGCAAGAGTTGACGTGACTCAAAGTCAAGGAATTTAAAACAACTAAAAGTAGACTCTGCTGCCAGTTGAGGAAAAAACGAAGACTTAATCTTAGCTATGGATTTTTTTTTTGCTATCGGAGCGAGCAATCTCGTTACCTCAAAAAAGGTGTGTCGTTGCAGTGTATTATATGTATGTATGTATGTATAGTATATATATATAAAATATATATATATATATATATATATATATATATATATATATATATATATATATATATATATACACACATACATACATATAAATGCTTTATTAATAGACAGAATACATTTATAGAAAACACAAATATGAACATGAATACAATGGTACAATATGTCAAAGATTATGAATCTCCTCCAGCTCCTCCGAAGCCGGACGCGAGCCAAGTATGCAGCATGCATTTCCCTCTGGATGGCCACGCTGAGACGCTGGAACATGAACGTGGCTGCCCTTGGGTCCCTGGTGGTGTCGATGAGTCTGGAACCCAGTTCTTTAAGGAAACGTGTTGCATTTTTTCCCCACGCTCCCAAGGTCTCTGATCCCACTGGGACAAATTATATATATATATATATATATATATATATATATATATATATATATATATATATATATATATATATATATATATATATATATATATATATATATATATATTGAGATGATAAACATGTAGGAGTCATACAGCTCTCGGGGAATGGGAAGAAATAAGGCTAAATCCAAGGAGGTAAATGGTAATTCCATTTACCTGGATAAAGAGCCAGGAATATGAGATAGCTATGTATCCCTGTTATATTCAGTTACAGACAATGAGTCTCTTACAAGTGCCAATGAAATCTGTAAAAGTTTCTGCCCACGAGGAAGAGGGGAAGGGGCAGCTTGCTCAAGTGTTCTGGGAAGAGAGCTGTCACGTTTTAGGGGAGGAGTGACACACACACACACACACACACACACACACCAAAGGTTAAGAAGCTGACTTTTCATCCCACAGATGGAAGTAATTTATTCTGCAGATGGAGGGAGGGAGAGGAGGTTGTTGGTCTTGGACGCCTACACGGGAGAACATATTTTCTCCATTGTCCTAGCTAGGCAAGAGCTTAACTTTCAAGTCTCCTAAGAAACAATCAACACTTACTCGCTCGAGACTTTATGGAGATCAAATTGGTCTTGCAGGATTTGGATGGAGAGGTTGTTTCCTTAGATATACTGCAATGAAGAGGTTGGCTGTCAAAGGTGTTGAAGGTGCAAGTTATGGGTTCTGAATATTCCACTGAAGAGAAGTCGATCCATAGTCTTCAAGGTTCTCTAAGCTGCTTCTTCGCGGACAGAATCAGAACCCCTGAACAGGAAGATTAATTATTATAGCCCTATAAAAAAACAGATTCTTCAGTACCTCGACTGGAATGTGAACCTCCGAGGAAATAAGGAGAGACGGTGGTTCTATAAGGATCTTGTCTGACATGGAATACATTATCTTAAACTAATCCTTTAATGGAATATTTTCTTCCTCTCAAATACCTCGACACAAGGAAACCTACCTAATAAATCCACTTAAAAGAATTGATTCCTAAAAAGATTAATTAAAATTAAAACTGTTTGAGTGTTCCCGAACCTTAGTGGTATCGAGAATACCAATGAAAAACGAATCTCGGGTAAAAATAATAACAGATTTTGGGCTGAATATCTCTATTTTTTAATGGTGAGAGGCTAAGTAGTACCTAATGCTGCAGTACAATACCTAGTTTATTCACTCCTTATTCTCAGATGCAGCTCTCCTTTTTGTTCATTATCTCTTTCCTCGCATTTCCAAGACTTAAAATTACTCTCGTTTACTTGTGCTCTTGTGCGTTCATTTTCAACTTTTTCACAAATTTCCAAACACCTTAGCTGAAATATGTCACTACCGAGTCTCTCAAAAGACCAAAGCCTGATTAGCAAGGGCCTGATCAACTAGCCTATTACTGTTGACTGCACGGAGTCCAATGTACGAACCACAGCAAGGCTGACCAAGAACTAACTTGAGAAACCTATCCAGCTGTTGAATAGTCTGAGATAAATATCCGTACTCTACACACACACACACACACACACACACACACACACACACACACACACACACACACACACACACACACACACACACACACACACACACACACACACACACACACACACACACACACACACACACACACACACACACACAAACACACACACACACACACACATGGTGGCTAGCGCTCTTGCTTCACGCACGGAGGGCCCGCGTTCAATTCCCGGCGGGGCCGAAACATTTCGAAGTGTTTCGTTACACACACACACACACACACACACATACATACAACAGGCCTAGTGTCTAATCGACATGTGCCTAGGACAAAATGGTAACTAACACACATACACACACACACTCAGGGAAAAAGATCTTGGGGTGAGTATAATACCGAGCACATCTCCTGAGGCACACATCAATCAGATAACTGCTGCAGCATACGGGCGGCTGGCAAACCTAAGAATAGCGTTCCAATACCTAAGGAATCGTTCAAGACTCTGTACACCATATACGTCAGGCCCATACTGGAGTATGCAGCACCAGTTTGGAACCCACACCTGGTCAAGCACGTCAAGAAATTAGAGAAAGTGCAAAAGTTTGCAACAAGACTAGTCTCAGAGCTAAGGGGATTGTCCTACGAAGAAAGATTAAGGGAATTCGGCCTGACGACACTAGAGGACAGGAGGGTTAGGGCAAACATGATAACGACATATAAAATACTGCAAGGAATAGATAAGGTGGACAGAAACAAGATGTTCAAGAGAGGGGACACAGAAACAAGGGGTCACAATTGGAAGTTGAAGACTCCTATGAGTCAAAGAGATGTTAGGAAGTATTTCTTTAGTCATAGAGTTGTCAGGAAGTGGAATAGCCTAGAAAGTGACGTAGTGGAGGCAGGAACCATACATAGTTTTAAGACGAGGTTTGATAAAGCTCGTGGAGCAGGGAGAGAGACCTAGTAGCAATCAGTGAAGAGGCGGGGCCAGGAGCTATGAATCGACCCCTGCAACCACAAATAGGTGAGTACACTGGAGGACAGGAGGGTTAGGGAAGACATGATAACGACATACAAAATATTGCGAGGAATAGATAAGGTGAACAGAGACAGGATGTTCCAGAGATGGGACACAGAAACAAGGGGTCACAACTGGAAGTTGAAGGCTCAGATGAGTCAAAGGGATGTTAGGAAGTATTTCTTCAGTCAGAGTTGTCAGGAAGTGGAATAGTCTGGAAAGTGAGGTAGTGGAGGCAGGAACCATACATAGCTTAAAGACGAGGTATGATAAAGCTCATGAAGCAGGAAGAGGACCTAGTAGTGATCAGTGAAGAGGCGGGGCCAGGAGGTGAGTCTCGACCCCTGCAACCACAAATAGGTGAGTACAAATAGGTGAGTACAAATAGGTGAGTACAAATAGGTGAGTACAAATAGGTGAGTACACACAGAGCGCGGCGGTCAGAGTGTAGGAGCAACAAGGCTCCCAGAATTTTAGTGTTTTTAGGGCGTGTTTTAGCTCTTATCAGATGCCAGTGATAGTGACTGGGTCAGTGATAGTGACTGGGTCAGTGATAGTGACTGGGTCAGTGATAGTGACTGGGTCAGTGATAGTGACTGGGTCAGTGATAGTGACTGGGTCAGTGATAGTGACTGGGTCAGTGATAGTGACTGGGTCAGTGATAGTGACTGGGTCAGTGATAGTGACTGGGTCAGTGAACAACCCAACAAGAGACAACGAAGTCTTAAAAGTAAAAGAAGACTGGAATTTCAGGAAATCTGAAAGTGCCTAAACCTGTTAGTGGCATAACAGGCACCTGCTACCACAGAGCTAAAAATAGTCATCTTACAAGGACAAGTAAACCCAAAGTCAAAAAGTCAAGTGTAAGTTGGTTAGTGAGTAAACTGTGAGTTAACAAATATCAAGTGCGAAAAGATAACAAACAAACAAAAGGAAAAAAGTGAAAACAAAATAAAAGTATCTGTGAAGGTTGGCGTATCAGTAGACCTCCAGGAAGTGGTACTGGTACTGGTACTGGTACTGGTACTGCCATAGTCAGGCTGTGATATAAATAAGGAAAGAAGTGAAATTACCAGCAGAAAAGTGTAAACACTTGAAGGGCAGAACGACTTCTGCACCTCTACTGCCTACGGTATATAAGCTACTTCCTAGCACATATGCTGTATTCTGTTCAAGATTGATGGACTGACTACATCGACTACAGGCCGAGGGACTGATTACCTCAAACTCCTCCTGTTCTTCACCTTTCTCCTTTGTATGGACTGATGAAGCCACTGTGTGGCGAAACGTTTCCTCAATAAAGATACCCAAGTGTTGCATATGTGTCTAATTTATCAACTTGTCGGTTCTCTGAACCATTCATCTACAAGAAGGCATATAAAGGGGCAAGACAATCACGTCACCATAATAAAGACCGCACCTCACAGTCGCGTGACACCACCCGACTCTGTGAAGCACACCTGATACTCCACCCAAGCATTAAGATTTTTTACTTGTCTAATGTATCATTAAATTCTTCCCAATTTTTATTAATAATAAATGAATTCAATTTATATAAACCAAAAGAAATATTCATATTATTTTCAAAACTGCTTTTTATGAAACATGATTCTATTATATTCTTGTCAACCATGGACTTGCTTGATAACTTTCTCAGCCTTTTGAAAATCAATTGATGGTTAAAATCTCTCACATGAATAAATAGAGCATTAGAATCTTGTCCAGTTCTAATTCTGTATTTATGTTGTTTTAATCTTAGTTCAAGACTTTTACCAGTTTGACCGTAATAAACTTTATCGCATATTCTGCCCAAAGAACATTTATCCCGTATAAAGAAATTAGATCAAGTAGAAATGACCCAAAATGGATGAATAATAGGCTCAAATATCTTTTAGGGCAGAAGAAAGGAATTTATAGGCGCATAAAAAGAGGTGAGGGTCATCTTATAAATCATTATACTGACATTAAGAGGGACGTTAAAAAGGGGATAAGAAAAGCTAAACGGGATTATGAAATAAAAGTTGCTAGGGATTCAAAAACTAACCCAAAAAGTTTTTTCCAGGTTTATAGAACAAAAGTTAGAGATAAGATAGGTCCCCTTAAAAATAACTCTGGGCATCTTACTGACAAGGAGAATGATATGTGCTCTATTTTTAATAATTATTTTCTATCAATTTTCACACAGGAAGACACTAACAATATCCCAGTAATTAATTTTTATAGTGGTCCTGAAGAAGATAAATTATGTAATATCACAGTCACTAGCGAAATGGTTATGAAACAAGTAGACCGACTGAAACAAAATAAATCGCTGGATCCTGATGAGCTTTTTTCAAGGGTTCTTAAGGAATGCAAAATGGAACTCTGTGAACCATTAAGTAACATTTTTAATTTATCTCTTCAAACAGGTGTAGTGTCTGATATGTGGAAGATGGCTAATGTAATTCCTATTTTTAAAGCAGGGGACAAGTCACTACCGTCAAATTACCGCCCAATAAGCCTGACCTCAATTGTAGGCAAATTACTAGAGTCAATTATAGCTGATATTATAAGAAACCATCTCGATAAACATAATTTGATTAACGATACTCAGCATGGATTCACGAGGGGCCGTTCCTGCCTAACTAATTTATTAACTTTCTTCGGTAAAGCTTTTGAGGCTGTTGATCACGATAAAGAATTCGATATTGTTTATTTAGACTTTAGTAAGGCTTTTGATAGAGTACCGCACCAGAGACTGTTAAAGAAAGTGGCAGCTCACGGAATTGGGGGAAAAGTGATGTCATGGATCGAGTTATGGCTCACCAATAGGAAGCAGAGAGTGTGCTTAAATGGGGTTAAATCCGAGCGGGGATCTGTAACAAGTGGCGTTCCACAGGGATCAGTCTTGGGCCCATTGTTGTTTATAATATATATCAATGACCTTGATGAGGGAATTACTAGTGATATGAGCAAATTCGCCGACTACACGAAGATAGGTAGGGTAATTTATTCAAACGTAGATGTCAGGGAACTTCAGGACGATTTAGACAAACTCAATTCGTGGTCAGAAAAGTGGCAGATGCAGTTCAATGTAGATAAATGCAAGGTTCTGAAGCTCGGGAGTGTCCATAACCCAAGCATTTATAAGTTGAATGGCGTAGAACTTAGCTATACAGATTGCGAGAAGGACTTGGGGGTTATGGTAAGCAGCAACCTTAAACCAAGACAGAAGTGCCTAAGCGTACGTAATAAGGCTAACAGATTACTGGGATTTATATAAAGAAGTGTAAGCAACAGAAGTTCAGAGGTTATATTACAGCTTTATACATCATTAGTAAGGCCTCACCTAGATTACGCAGCTCAGTTCTGGTCTCCATATTACAGAATGGACATTAATTCGTTAGAAAACATTCAGCGTAGAATGACTAAATTAATACATAGCATTAGAAATCTTCCGTATGAAGAAAGATTGAAGACCCTAAAATTACATTCAATTGTAAGACGTAGAATGAGGGGAGACATGATCGAGGTATACAAGTGGAAAATGGGTATTAACAAAGGAGATATAAATAAGGTCTTGAGGATATTTCTCCAAGAGAGAACCCGCAATAATGGATTCAAGTTAGATAAGTTTAGATTTAGAAAGGATATAGGAAAGTATTGGTTTGGTAATAGTTGATGAGTGGAACAGTCTGCCTAGTAGGGTTATTTATTGTGAAGGACTTGCCTAGTATGGGCCAACAGGCCTGCTGCAGTGTTCCTCCTTTCTTATATTCTTATGTTCTTATGAATCTTATAGACACCCGTCAGCATTTTGTGGGGAATTTTTTATCAAAAGTTTTTTTACTGTATCAAGATTTTTAAATACAACTTTCATATTAAAAGTCTTAAGAAGGGAAGGCATATCAACCATGTTTTCATGGTAAGGGAGAACCAACATATTTTTAGTTGAATAAGGTTGGTTGGTCCTTTTTGGATTAAAAAGTATTTCTAGCTTTTTTTAAAGGATTTATCAATTAAGTTTCTTGGGTATTTTAGATCATTAGCTACTTCATAAATTTTGGAGATTTCTTCATCTATAAACTCTAGACTACAAATACGTAAAGCTCTCAAAAACATTGATGAGAAAACCGACAGTTTAACTCTATCTTGATGTGAAGAATAATAGTGTACATAGGAAGTTATTTGTAGGTTTTCTGTAAATTTTATATTTAAAATCATTGTTACTCTTAATAATTAAAACATCTAGGAAGGGCAATGAGTTATTTACTTCGAACTCAACAGTAAAATTTATAGAACGAGCTAAGCTATTTAATTTAACAATGAAATGGTTTATGTCTACATTCTTAGGCAAAAGGCACAAAATATCATCAACATATCTATACACTTAGCTTTATTAGGAAGGATTGTGTTAAGCAATCTTGTTTAAAAAATTCCATGTATAAATTACAGAAAATTTATTGTCATAGTGGTTGTTTTGCACATATATATATATATATATATATATATATATATATATATATATATATATATATATATATATATATATCAGATTAGTAAAGCTTATCATAGGAAGAAAGTGTTAGCAAAGAATCAAGGAGACCGGAGAGTAAGACACAGTAAGGAAGCAACAAGACCACTACTTCTCTATCAGACGCACGCAATATCCATCTAGTTGGGGTTGCAATAGCACCAGTCTTTGCATGCTGGAAACTAAGGATCAATCACTCCTGAAAACTATCAGAATTAGAGTAAATAGCATTTACTAGCAAGTAGATAGCATTTACTTGACAGATAGATTGGCTAAGGAGGAGTAAACGAGGAGGGTTATTTTCCGGGCACACTCTCACTCTCAAACACACACTAGTTAGCTAGGAACCTAGGAAGAAGGATAAACATAGAAGGAACTAGCATGTAGGATGTTGAGTCAGCATCAGGTCAAAGTCAGACCAGAGAACCACATGTACACATGGACCGTGAAAACATTCTGAGCGTCTGTACACACGCAAAACACACGCATGTTCACGCACGCACTCAAACCCAAAACTAATGCTCACACAAGCACACGTACACGCACACAGGCCTACCTAGTAGCAATCAGTGAAGAGGCGGGGCCAGGAGCTATGAATCGACCCCTGCAACCACAAATAGGTGAGTACAAATAGGTGAGTACAGGCCAATTGACACCTCGCTGTGACTTGATAGCACCATACCCATTCCCTTCCCTACACCTCTCTCTCCCTCTCTCTCTCTCTCTGTCTCTCTCTCTCTCTCTCTCTCTCTCTCTCTCTCTCTCTCTCTCTCTCTCTCTCTCTCTCTCTCTCTCTCTCTCTCTCTCTCCTCTCTTCTCTCCCCATTCCCTTCCCTACACCTCTCCCCTTCTCTCTTCCTCTCTCCCCTCTCTTCCTCTCTTCTCCTCTCTCTCTCTCTTCTCTCCTCTCTCTCTCTTCTCTCTCTCTCCTCTCTCCCTCCCTCTCTCCCTCTCTCTCTCTCTCCTCTCTCTCTCTCTCTCTCTCTCTCTCTCTCTCCCTTCTCTCTCCTTTCTCCTCTCTCCCCTTCCCCATTCTCCCCTCCTCTTTTTCCTTCTCTCTCCCTCCTTCCCTTTCCCCCTTCTCTCCCTCAGCCCCCTTCCCCTCTTTTCTCAAACTCCCCATCACTCTCCCTGTCCCCCTCCCTCCCTGTCCCTATCTTTCTCCCCTTACAACCCCCACCCACTCTTTATCCCTCTATCCCTCTTTCTCCACCTCCTTTATCTCCATCTTCTACTACCTTCCCTAACTTCTCCCACACACACACATTCACCACACACACATTCACACACACACACACACATTAACACACACACACACATTCACACGCACACACATTCACACGCACACACATTCACACGCACACACATTCACACACACACACTCACTTTAGGTTGAGGGAAATAGGACTAACAACACTGGAGGAAAGAAGGGTCAGAGGAGACATGATAACAACATACAAAATACTGCGGGGAATCGACAAGGTAGACAGTGACAGGATGTTCCAGAGAGGGAACACAGAAACAAGGGGACACAACAGGAAGCTGAAGACTCAGATGAGTCAAAGGGATGTTAGGAAGCATTTCTTCAGCCACAGAGTAGTCAGGAAGTGGAATAGTCTAGAGAAAGATATAGTGGAGGCAGGAACCATACATAGTTTTAAGACGAGGTATGATAAAGCTCATGGAGCAGGGAGAGCAGAAACCCAGTAGCGGACAGCGAAGAGGCGGGGCCAGGAGCTGAGTCTCGACCCCTGCAACCACAATTAGGTGAGTACTCACACACACACACACACACACACACACACTCACACACCCACACACAAACACACACACACACACACACACATGCACACACACACATACACACACACATTTTTTTTTGGACTGCAAGAAGGCGTTCGACACAGTTCCTCACAAGAGATTAATGCAAAAGCTAGAGGATCAGGCACACATAACAGGAAAAGCACTGCAATGGATCAGAGAATATCTGACAGGGAGGCAACAACGAGTCATGGTACGTGACGAGATGTCAGAGTGGGCACCTGTGACGAGTGGAGTTCCACAAGGGTCAGTCCTAGGACCTGTACTGTTTTGGTATATGTGAATGACATAACGGAAGGGGTAGACTCAGAAGTGTCCCTATTTGCAGATGATGTGAAGTTAATGAGAAGAATCAAATCAATCGAGGATCAGGCAGGACTACAAAGAGACCTGGACAGGCTGCAAGCCTGGTCCAGTAAGTGGCTCCTTGAATTTAACCCTGCCAAATGTAAAGTCATGAACATCGGGGAAGGGCAAAGAAGACCGCAGACAGAGTATAGTCTAGGTGGCCAAAGACTGCAAACATCACTCAAAGAAAAAGATCTTGGGGTGAGTATAATACCGAGCACATCTCCTGAGGCACACGTCAATCAGATAACTGCTGCAGCATACGGGCGGCTGGCAAACCTAAGAATAGCGTTCCAATACCTCACTAAGGAATCATTCAAGACTCTGTATACCATATACGTCAGGCCCATACTGGAGTATGCAGCACCAGTTTGGAACCCACACCTGGTCAAGCACGTCAAAAATTAGAGAAAGTGCAAAGGTTTGCAACAAGACTAGTCCCAGAGCTAAGGGATTGTCCTATGAAGAAAGGTTAAGGAAATCGGCCTGACGACACTAGAGGACAGGAGGGTTAGGGGAGACATGATAACGACATATAAAATACTGCGAGGAATAGATAAGGTGGACCGAGACAAGATGTTCCAGAGAGGGGACACAGAAACAAGGGGTCACAATTGGAAGTTGAAGACTCCTATGAGTCAAAGGGATGTTAGGAAGTATTTCTTCAGTCATAGAGTTGTCAGGAAGTGGAATAGCTTAGAAAGCGACATAGTGGAGGCAGGAACCATACATAGTTTTAAGACAAGGTTTGATAAAGCTCATGGAGCAGGGAGAGAGAGGACCTAGTAGCAATCAGTGAAGAGGCGGGGCCAGGAGCTATGACTCGACCCCTGCAACCACAAATAGGTGAGTACAAATAGGTGAGTACAAACAGCACACACAAGCACTACAAAAACCTAACCCATAAAAAAATGGTGGCTCAGAGGGGAAGGCAAAGGCTCAGGGGATCAGAGGAAGATGGTCCTGGTGAGGAAGAATGGATGGAATAGCAATGTAAAAGAATGGAACAAGAGTGGGAGAGCAAACTAGGTGAGCTTGCTGTGAAAATGGAAAAGAGGATGGAGACAGAGAAGAAGAAATGGGAGTCACAAGCTGAAGCCACAGAAGCCAGGATACAGGCCCTAAAATATGAGGTAAATATACTGAAGCGAGTTACAGGGCTAGTCCAGAGGAGGCATAGCATCTGAAGCAGGTACACCCATATTAAATGAGGATCCCAATGGAAAGGAAGGAGACAAGACTAAGGCCCTACCAGTCTCCCAAGCAAGGCCTAGGAATGTAGGGGGAGAGCTGTTAGGAGCAGGGATAGCAGTAAGTGAGAGGGCAGAAGGTAGAGAAGGTGAAAGGTCCCATGCAGAGCATGACCATGCCACCAAGAGTTACAGGAAAAAATAAGGGAGACAATGACTATGTACAAATGAGACCCAGAGACACAGATGGAAAGGCAATGAGAGGAGGAGAGGGAGAAGTCAGTTTTTATTCATGGGCTTCAGGAGAGCGAAGGGAGGACACATAATGAAAGACAGCAGAAAGAAAAACAGGAAATTGAAAATATCATCAAATAGGCGAGGAGGATATGACTGAGATAATAATTTTTCAGAGAATAGGAGGGTACTTGAAGGGAAGAAATCGGCTGATCAAACTGACTTTCAGGACAGAAATTGTGCAGAACAGGATCCTGCAAGAGAAATCACAGCTGAAGGAATCATCAACATAAAGAGGGTGTTGCTAGACCACGACAGAACAAGAACAGAACGACAACAGTTGAGGAAGAAGACACAGAAACGAAAGGGGCTAGGAAGAGAGACAAGGACAGAGTCCACAGTGGACAACCAAAGCTGGGCAGAGCAACAAGCACAAGCACACACAGAACCACCACTAGAACCCAACAACCAAACATGCTATCCCAACACAAACCACAATCCATACTTACAGCCCCCACCCCACAATATGCTGAAAAATCCCACAGCACACTACTAGGCCCCCACTCTCACAGATCCTCCCCAAACACAGTGTTGGAAAGGAAACTGAAGGTATGGTACACCAACGCTGATGGAATAACGAATAAGTGGGAGAAGAGGCAAAAAGAATCAAAGAGGCATCACCAGACATCATAACTCTCCCGAAACCAAGCTCACAGGAATAATAACATGCCATCTTACCATAAGGATATCAGATCCTGAGGAAAGACAGAGGGACCAGAGGGGGTGGAGGAGTGGCACTGCTCATCAAAAACCAATGGGATTTTGATGAGCTGGAGAGAGGAGGCAGAGGAGAACCAAAAGACTACATAATAGGAACACTTCAGTCTGGAGGTCCCAAGGTGGTAATTGCAGTGATGTATAACCCACCACAGAACAGCAGGAGGCCAAGGCAAGAGTATGATGAGAGTAACAGAGCGATGGTTGAAACACTGGCTAAAGTAGCCAGAAGGGCTCATGCAAGCAGGGCAAAGCTGCTGATTGTGGGTGACTTCAATCACAAAGAAATTGAATGAGAGAATTTGGAGCCACATGGAGGCCCAGAAACGTGGAGGGCTAAGATGATGGAGGTGGTACTGGAAAACCTCATGTACCAACACGTAAGGGACACTACCAGAGAGAGAAGAGAGGATGAACAAGCAAGATTGGACCTATTATTCACCTTGAGTAGTGCAGTTATTGAGGACATCACATATGAAAGACCCTTTCGGGGCCAGTGACCACGTGGTTCTGAGCTTCAAATACATAGTTACAAGTGGAGAGAGAAACAGGAAGAGCAGGACGAATGAAGCCAAACTACAAGAGAGGGAACTACACAGGCACGAAGAATTTCCTGCACGAGGTTCAGTGGGACAGAGAACTGGCAGGGAAGTCAGTAAATGAGTTGATGGAGAATGTGACAACATATGCAAGGAAGCTGAGGAGAGGTTTGTACCCAAGGGTAACAGGAATAACGAGAAACCCAGGATGAGCCCGTGGTTCACTCAAAGGTGTAGAGAGGCTAAAAGCAAGTGTGCAAGGGAATGGAAGAAGTTTAGAAGGCAAAGAACCCACGAAAATAAGGAGAGCAGTCGTAGAGCCAGAAATGAATATGCACAGGTAAGAAGGGAGGCCCAACGACAATACGAAAATAACATAGCAGTAAAAGCCAAATCTGACACGAAGCTGATGTACAGTAACATCAGGAGGAAAACAACAGTCAAGGACCAGGTAATCAGGCTGAGGAAGGAAGGAATAGAGATCACAAGAAATAACCGGGAAGTATTTGAGGAGCTCAACATGAGATTCAAAGAAGTGTTCACAGAGGAGACAGAAGGGACTCCAGAAAGACGGAGAGGTGGGGTACACCACCAAGTGTTGGACACAATACATACAACCGAGGAAGAAGTGAAGAGGCTGCTAACCGAGCTAGATACCTCAAAGGCGATGGGGCTGGATAACATCTCTCCATGGGTCCTGAGAGAGGGAGCAGTTGTGCTAACAACAATCTTCAACACATCAATCGAAACAGGGCGACTACCTGAGGTATGGAAGACAGCAAATGTAGTCCCATTTTTAAAAAAAGAGACATACACGAAGCACTAAACTACAGACCAGAGTCACTAACATGTATTTTATGCAAAGTCATGGAGAAGATTATCAGGAGAAGAGTGGTGGAACACCTAGAAAGGAATGAGCTTATCAACGACAACCAGCACGGTTTCAGGGATGGGAAATCCCGTGTCACAAACCTACTAGAGTTCTATGACAGGGTGACAGCAGTAAGACAAGAGAGGGAGGAGAGGGTTGATTGCGTTTTCTTGGACTGTAAGCAGGCTTTTGACACAATTCCATAGAATAGATTAGTACAAAAGCTGGAAGACCAGGTAGGTGAAACAGGGAAGGCACTGCAATGGATCTGGGAATACCTGTCGGGAAGACAGAAGCGAGTCATGGTACGTGACTAGGTGTCAGAGTGGGCGCTTGTGACGAGCGGGGTTCCACAGGGGTCAGACCTAAGACCGGTTTTGTTTCTGGTGTATGTGAACATGATGGATGAATAGACTCATAAGTGTCCCTGTTTGCAGATGATGTGAAGTTGATGAGAAGAATTCAATCAGACGAGGACCAGGGGAGACTACAAAGGGGTCTGGACAGGCTGCAGGCCTGGTCTGGAAACTGGCTCCTAGAGTTCAACCCCCACCAAGTGTAAAGTCATGAAGATTGAGAAAGGGCAAAGAAGACCACAGACGGAGTACAATCTAGGGGGCCAAAGACTACAAACATCACTTAAGGAAAACGATCTTGGGGTGTGTATAACACCGGGCACATCTCCTGAGGCGCACATCAACCAAATAACTGCTGCAGCATATGGGTGCCTAGCAAATCTAAGAATAGCATTCCAACATCTCATTAAGGAATCGTTCAGGACAATGTACACCGTGTATGTGAGGCCTGGAACCCACACCTAGCCTAGCATGTAAGAAAATTAGAGAAAGTGCAAAGGTTTACAACAAGACTAGTCTCGGAGCTAAGGGGCATGTCCTACGAGGAGAGGTTAAGGAAAATCTGCCTAACGACACCTGATCACAGGAGAGATAGGGAGAATATGTTAACGACATATAAAAAATACTGAGAAGAATTGACAAGGTGGACAGAGACAGAATGTTCCAGAGATGGGACACAGCAACAAGGGGACACAGTTGGAAGTTGAAGACTCAGATGAATCACAGGGATGTTAGGAAGTATTTCTTCAGTCACAGAGTGGTCAGGAAGTGGAATAGTTTGGGAAGCAATGTAGTGGAGGCAGGATCCATTCATGTCCAAATAGCTTTACGAAGAGGTATGATAAAGCTCAGGGCGCAGGGCGAGTGACCCAGTAGAGGCCAGTGAAGAGGAGGGGCCAGGAACTATGACTCGACCCCTGCAACCACAAATAGGTGAGTAAACACACACACACACACACACACACACACACACACCACACACACACACATACGCACACACACACACTCACACATACACACACACACTCACCACAAACACACACCTACACACATACACACACACACACACACACACATACACACAGATACACAAGACACTGTACACCGTGTACGTCAGGCCCATATTGGAGTATGCAGCACCAGTTTTGGAACCCACACCTGGTCAAGCACGTCAAAAAATTAGAGAAAGTGTAAAGGTTTGCAACAAGGTTAGTTCCGGAGCTAAGGGGAATGTCCAATGAAAAAAGGTTAAGGGAAATCGGCCTGACGACACTGGAGGACAGGAGGGTTTGGGGAGACATGATAACGACATACAAAATACTGCGTGGAATAGATAAGGTGAACAGAGTCAGGATGTTCCAGAGAGGGGACACAGAAACAAGGGGTCACCATTGGAAGTTGAAGACTCAGACGAGTCAAAAGCATATTAGGAAGTATTATTTCAATCATAGAGTTGTCAGGACGTGGAATAGTCTGGAAAGTGAGGTAGTGGAGGCAGGAACCATACATAGCTTTAAGACGAGGTATGATAAAGTTCATGAAGCAGGGAGAGAGAGAACTTAGCAGCGGTTAGTGAAAAGGCAGAGCCAGGAGCTAAGTCTCGACCCTTCAACCACAATTAGGTGAGTAGAATTAGGTGAGTACACACACACACACACACCACAAATACACACACACACACTCTCACACACACCACAAACACAAACACACACACACACACACATACGGGCGGGGATTGAACTCGAGGCTTTTGTTTGGGCAGCCTTGTTCCAATAAAAGCTTGTTTTGCAACGCGTGTCTAATTCGTATCTAAGTTTATAAATAGAAGATACACACCTCTTCAAATGTGTATTAACTTCTGCTCTCAGTGTTTACACTGATATACCTCAGAATATGCATCTGCAAATTGTGGAGTAAATAAATGAGGTAAATCTTCCATGGAAGAATTTTAATATATTTATAGATATATAATATTTCCCTCCTGTGTTGATAGAATATGGGGTTATGCTGAACAGGGTACCTAGGGTGAACAGGGGACCCGCTGTCCCTGTTCACCCTAGGTACCTGGGTATTAGTCGACTGGCGTGGGTTGCATCCTGGGGACAAAATTTATCTAATTTGCCTGAAATGCTTTGCATAACAAGAGGCTTTCTATATAGTAGTATGTCATTGATGTCAGCTAGGACTGTATACCTTGTATATGTACTTGTAGAAATAAAGATTATTATTATTATTATTATTATTATTATTATTATTATTATTATTATTATTATTATTATTATTATTATCATTATTAGTATTATTATTATTATTATTATAGCTGCAAGGCTGAGGTACTGATTACCTCATCTTCCACTGTCTTAACATATCGTCTCTGTACTGAACTGATAAAGCCACTGGTTAGCGAACTGTCTTCAAATAATGATAACCAGGTGAGGCAAATATTCACATAGAGTTTACTTCAAGCCATGCGTTAGGAATTAGGGAAGGGTACTTAAACCTATTTACGATTGCACACTCCCGGTGGACTTCTCAACATGTCCCCATACTCCCTTCGCCAGACTGTCAAAGTCATCATTATCGTTACTAGTCCTATTAGGTACCAGCATGACTTCAAAAGATGTCAATAGTTTGGTATTCCTCTATGGATTGCTGGGAACAGAACAGCTGATAGTTTATTCTAATCTAACAATAAATTTTCTTTAAAATTGTAGAGAGATCGAGTCCCATACCCCCATTATTTGGTTCCCATACCCTTAAGGGGGTATGGATATCTCAGGTTAAGAATCCCTGGATTAGAGCATTCTCTAAATGCCATGAACCCCATTTTATGTCTCATTTACATACTTGTCCATGTTTATCATAACTGATATACCATAACTGGTAATGTACAGGTGACAAGTGACCTTAATGACCCTCGTGTAGTCGATAGGTTTTAAACAAGAATGGAAAAGGGATTGGGCCAGGGTGGTCCAAGTCTTACGCAGGGGATTCAAGCCCATCGCAAGGGATTCAGGTCCATCGCAGGGGAATCAAGTCTATCGCAAGGGGTTCAAGTCCTAGGCGGGGTGATTCAAGGCCTAGGCAGGGATCCAAGTCTTTTGCAGGGGATCCAAGT
>WNWK01003000.1:110000-140000 GCA_009830355.1 Cherax destructor
GGCCTCGGTCACATGAAAACAAACACCAGTGACGGGCCATCATATGGCTGAGACCCGCGTCAGGAAACTCTTGTCCAGTTTCCTGACGAATCTTACCTAACTCATCCTCATTAGGCGAAAGCTTTATTTAGTTGTACCCTATTTGCTAAAAAAACAAAGAAATGAAAAAATACCCAAGTGGTTCTTTAAACTGTATTATTTCAGTTCTCATAACTTCAAAAAGAAGTGTGTTTTGGAATACTATAACTGGGAAACTCCCCATATTTCTTGTTTTAGAGTCGTATACAATTATTTTCGTATTACTGTAACAATCTTTGTACTCTCTGTGTCCCAACTGAGAATGAATTAGAGGCTATGAACGTTTCATCACAGAGTCTGGTGAGTTTGACAAGAGCAACGAGAGATAGATAGATAGATAGATAAATAGATAGATGGAAAGATAGATGAGAGAGAGAGAGAGAGGGAGGGGGACGGATGCTCATGAAACTGACGAATGATGCAACCAGACAGTGAGGAACCCATAAAATAAGGAAGAGACAAACACAGAGCTACGTGAGATAGAAGCAACAGTTATGCTTGTGAAAATCTCGGTAATGGGTCTACAGTGCGTGTTGTTGTCAAGTAACTTGTTTTGAGGTCATACCAAACTTTCACTCTCCCAGGCCAGACGACTTTTAAGTACCAAAATTAGAGAGAGAGAAAGAGAAAGAGTGAACACGATCACACACAAAGAACACACACACATACGCACACACACACATACCCACACATAGACACACACATATACACACACCACACATACACACGCACACATACACACACATACACACACACACAAACACATACACACACACACACACACACACATACACACACACACATTAATATTATATATATATATATATATATATATATATATATATATATATATATATATATATATATATATATATATATATATATATATATATATAAGACGCCAGTAAAGGTAAAACCGGAAGACATTAAAGGAAATGAAAAATCAGAAGTTAAGTCAAAAGATAAAGTATAGATATCGATTAAAACGAAATAAGTTGATAAAATAGACACGTGTGCAACACTTTGATATCTTTACTGAGGAAACGTTTCGCCCCACAGTGGCTTCATCAGTCCAATACAAAGATCCATCTGATCTTCATCAATCGTCTTTGTATGGACTGATGAAGGAAATAAATGGTATAAAATACCGACACAATGGAAAAATAAACACATAAGCAGTATAATGATCTGTCTGTGACTCGATAAAGCCCACTGCGTGGGCGAAACGTTGTCAATAAAGGATCACATTATACTGCTTATGTGTTTATTTTTCCATGGACTGATGAAGCCACTGTGTGGCGAAACGTTTCCTCAATAAAGATACCCAAGTGTGTCTAATTTATCAACTTGTCGGTTCTCTGAACCATTCATTTACATTCCAGCGAAATAATTCCCCGGGTCCTGACGAACCGTTTTTAATTATTCTTTATCAAAGAATGCAAAATGGAATCTGGTGAACCGTTAAACGTGTCCTTTAAATACGTCACTAGAAACGGACGGCATACAGTAGATGTGGATGAAAGCTAATGCGATTCCTATCTACAAAACGGATGAGAAGTCACTTCCGTCATATTACTGCCCAATCATCCCTGACATCAATAGTAGGATTATTATTATAATCAAAAGAAGAGCTAAACCACAAGGGTTATACAGATCAATAGTGGGAAAATTAGTAGTTTCCTTAATAGCAGACATGAGAATAACAATGAAAAACAAAAGCTAACTATAATAAATAAACAAACTATAAGCAAGTGAAAGAGCAAATGCAAAACAACAATAATGGCTACTACAACAGCAACGGCAATAGGAACTACAAAATCAACTACAGTTATAGGTACAAATCAACCACAACAGCAACTGCAATAGCAGCTATTGTGAGATGTTTTTATTAGTACGAGAAGAACAGAAGAGTGGCGGCTGCAACAAGACGTCATGGTTTGATATTTGTGTAAGTAGGTGGGGATGATTTTAGGGAGTTTACACCATAGGCTATTTTATTGGTTTTGGTGCTCTCATGTTTATCTGTTAATCTGTAAGGCCCTAGTATGAGGAGAGGCCTCTACATTTTGGGAGAGTACTCTTGTAGTGTGCTGCCTGCAGGTAGAGGCCGGGGAGGGGTCAGGGAGCCTCCCTGTTTATAAATGTTATTGTTTTTACTCACTAGTAGCAGTGTGCTAGAGAGCTAATGTGAGTACTGGGTAAAGGTGAACTGGAATGTGGTGATTTTGGTATGTAGAAGAGTAGGTTGTATGTTATTTACGTTACGCAGTCAAAAGCGTAACAAGTAGCAACTACAATAGCAATTACAGTAGCAACTACAATAGCAACTACAATAGCAACTATAGTAGCAACTACAATAGCAACTATAGTAGCAACTACAATAGCAACTATAGTAGCAACTACAATAGCAACTATAGTAGCAACTACAATAGCAACTATAGTAGCAACTACAATATCAACTACAATAGCAACTATAGTAGCAACTACAATAGCAACTATAGTAGCAACTACAATAGCAACTATAGTAGCAACTACAATAACAACTATAGTAGCAACTACAATAGCAACTATAGTAACAACTACAATAGCAACTATAGTAACAACTACAATAACAACTATAGTAGCAACTACAATAGCAACTATAGTAGCAACTACAATAGCAACTATAGTAGCAACTACAATATCAACTACAATAGCAACTATAGTAGCAACTATAGTAGCAACTACAATAGCAACTATAGTAGCAACTAGAATAGAAACTATAGTAACAACTACAATAGCAACTATAGTAGCAACTATAGTAGCAACTACAATAGCAACTACAATAGCAACTACAATAGCAATTATAGTAGCAACTACAATAGCAACTATAGTAACAACTATAATAGCAACTATAGTAGCAACTACAATAGCAACTATAGTAGCAACTACAATAGCAACTATAGTAGCAACTACAATAGCAACTATATTAGCAACTACAATAGCAATTATAGTAGCAACTACAATAGCAACTATAGTAACAACTACAATAGCAATTATAGTAGCAACTACAATAGCAACTAGTAACAACTACAATAGAAACTAGTAACAACTACAATAGAAACTATAGTAGCAGCTACAATAGCAACTATAGTAGCAACTACAATAGAAACTAGTAACAACTACAATAGCAACTATAGTAACAACTACAATAGTAACTATAGTAAAAACTACAATAGCAACTATAGTAACAACTACAATAGAAACTATAGTAACAACTACAATAGAAACTATAGTAGAGCTACAATAGCAACTATAGTAGCAACTACAATAGCAACTATAGTAGCAACTACAATAGCAACTATAGTAGCAACTACAATAGCAACTATAGTAGCAACTACAATATCAACTAGTAACAACTACAATAGAAACTATAGTAACAACTACAATAGAAACTAGTAACAACTACAATAGAAACTATAGTAACAACTACAATAGAAACTATAGTAACAACTACAATAGCAACTATAGTAACAATACAATAGCAACTATAGTAACAACTACAATAGCAACTATAGTAACAACTACAATAGAAACTATAGTAACAACTACAATAGAAACTATAGTAACAACTACAATAGCAACTATAGTAACAACTACAATAGAAACTATAGTAACAACTACAATAGAAACTACAGTAACAACTACAATAGAAACTATAGTAACAACTACAATAGCAACTATAGTAACAACTACAATAGAAACTAGTAACAACTACAATAGAAACTATAGTAACAACTACAATAGAAACTAGTAACAACTACAATAGAAACTATAGTAACAACTACAATAGAAACTAGTAACAACTACAATAGCAACTATAGTAACAACTACAGTAGAACCTAGTAAGAACAACAATAGCAACTATAGTAGCAACTATAGTAACAACTACAATAGCAACTATAGTAGCAACTACAGTAGAACCTAGTAACAACAACAATAGCAACTATAGTAGCAGCTACAATAGCAATTCCAAAGCAAGAACAACAATTACTAACTGAAGAGTAGCACACCCCACACACTAGCTCCAGCTGCCTAAGTGAAGCAGCCACGTTAGCAATGTGTCACCAGCAGTGAAGGCAGTGACTGGAGCACCTAAGCATCCCGTGGAGAGGCGTGAAGAGAGCAACATTCCAGGAGGACGTGACGACGCATGCCTTCACGTGCTGCCGCACACATCTTGATACACTGGCAGCATAAATCACAACAGACATGGCCCTAGTATCTGTCCCTAATTAATCACCAGTCCTAACACGCTTCTCAAAACACACACACACACACACACACACACACACACACACACACACACACACACACACACACACACACACACACAAAGGAGAAAGACCTTGGGGTGAGTATAACACCAAGCACGTCTCCGGAAGCACACATCAACCAGATAACCGCGGCAGCATATGGGCGACTGGCAAACTTAAGATTAGCGTTCCGTTACCTTAACAAGGAATCGTTCAAGACACTGTATACCGTATACGTCAGGCCCATACTAGAGTATGCAGCACCAGTCTGGAACCCACACCTGGTCAAGCACGTCAAGAAACTAGAGAAAGTGCAAAGGTTTGCGACAAGGTTAGTTCCACAACTCAGGGGTCTGTCTTATGAAGAAAGGTTGAGGGAAATAGGACTAACAACACTGGAGGAAAGAAGGGTCAGAGGAGACATGATAACGACATACAAAATACTGCGGGGAATTGACAAGGTAGATAGTGACAGGTTGTTTCAGAGAGGGAACACAGAAACAAGGGGACACAACTGGAAGCTGAAGACTCAGATGAGTCAAAGGGATGTCAGGAAACATTTCTTCAGCCACAGAGTAGTCAGGAAGTGGAATGGACTAGAGAAAGATATAGTGGAGGCAGGAACCATACATAGTTTTAAGACAAGGTATGATAAAGCTCATGGAGCAGGGAGAGCAGAGACCCAGTAGCAGACAGCGAAGAGGCGGGGCCAGGAGCTGAGTCTCGACCCCTGCAACCACAATTAGGTGAGTACAATTAGGTGAATTAGGTGAGTACACATACACACACATACACACACACACACTTTAGTTTTACATCCCTGTTTGTAAAATCCGATGTGGACAAAGAAAGGTTATAGATGGATCTAGACAAACTGCAAACTTGGTCATATATTTATTTGACCAATTGACTTGAATTCAACTCCGTCAAATGGAAGGTAAGGGAAAAATCTAGTAGTAACTTTCAGGAATCTAAACGAAGAGTCCTTCGTGGCCCTTTGTACAACATATGTCAGATCTGTCTTCGAGATTTCAGCACCAGCATGGAACCCACACCTGATGAAGCATATTAACTAAAGTGTAGAAAAATGCAACAAGGCTTGTTCCCAAGGTAGGGATTATGAGATATGAGGAGAGGCTAACATAAATGAACTTGTCGACCTTAGAAAACAAGAACTTGGGGAAACATCTTAACAGCATGCAAAATACTCAGATAAATTGATAAAGAGTAGGCTGGGACGGACTGTCTAAGAGGTGAGAAACAGGTGCAGGGGGGACACAACTGATAGTAAGAACACGGTTGAGTCACTGACATGTCAGGAAGTACTCTTCAGCTTCAAATATGACTGTAAAGTAGAATAACCTGAACTAAGAAGTTGCTGTGAGGTTACCTACAGAGTTTTAAAAGTAGATATGACAAGCTCACGAAGTTAGGGGGGAGTGTATCTGGAAAGCTGTAAGTCTAAAAGCCTAACCAAACTGTTTACTTCAATAATCCTATTAACCAATGCTTGACAGCTCCTATTCATATCTAACATCTCTCACTCATATATTTATATAACCTAACTGTATAAGAATTTTTTTCTCAGGGTCGAGTCCCAGCCATGAGCTGAGACTCGACCCTGCAACCACCTATAAGTGAATATGAGCACACACACTAACGGACGTTTTCAATGCAGGCGAAATTGCAGATCTGCAGAATATGTAGAGAACTTTCGCTGCACATATAAGTACAGTCAAGCACCTCAATTACTGGGACCGTTTAAAGTCCCTTGACCTGTACTCCTTGGAAAGCAGGCGAGAAAGTACATCATAACTTACATCCGTAAAATCGTAGAGAGACTAGTCCCAAACTGCACACAGAAATCACTCCCTATGAAAGCAAAAGATTCGGCGGGCGATGCAACATCAACCCAGTGAAAAGCAGGGAAGGCGTGAGTACACTAAGAGATAACACAATGAGTGTCAGGGACCCAAGACTGTTCAACTACCCACAGTCAGTACTTGACTAACTGGTTTGTATGTTGGATTGCGTCCGGTCGGTAGTAACAACTTGGTTGATCAGGCCCTCATCTACTGCGAGGCTTGTCCACAGCACATGCAGTGCAAGGAGGTATTTAGATCCCTGTACATGACATAATACCGAGACTAATCCCCTGTGTCAAGATGAAATCCTCATTTCATCAAATATGAAAATAAGCTTGAGAAAGTTCAGAAGTTACCTTCAAGGTTCGATCCCAACTAGGGCTGGGATGCAACGCTAGATGTAGGTAGATCTTCATGCAGATCTTATATCACTTAAGACTGCAGAACCATAAAATATATTATGACGTTATGTAAGATGCTTAGAGATCATGAAAGTTTACAGGAACTGACTAGTTAATTGAGATGTGAGGAAAGAGAATGATGTTGTGGAGGTCAACATGGATACAGAAGTGGATATAACCGAACGCCAAAAAAGCTACGTGCAGATATGAGGCCCAAGAGCTAGAACTCAGTGCCCGCGAACACAACTAGGTAAATACACACGCACATGTACACTCAAGGCCTAGATCTTGCTGCATCCATCACCGTGAACACATTCCAAGTTGGTAGTGACCAAAGGGGACCAAAATAAGTCACTCTGACTATCAACCGTGAATTACATCTGCAAAATTTACCACCATTTTATGCACATAACAATTGATTGTTTATAATAATTACTGAATAAATGCATAATTTGTTAAAAAGCAAAGGTAGTGAGAGAGAGTCTCCTCAACACCGGTGTCCTCCCACCTAAACCATCCCCCACTACATCATCCCTCCCTCCATAAATACATTCCTCCCTCACCCTGGCTTGTCAGGGTGAGGGGACTCCGGGCTGGTTGGACTTTGTAGCATCAAGTGAGGAGTATAAATAAGCTCGTACATTACCCCTGCCTTATACCTGCCTGCCATATATCACTTCCCGAGCACCAGAGACTCCTCGTTGCTGAGGGCAACCCCTGCTCACCTCCCTCACCCCTGCTCACCTCCCTCACCCCCGCTCACCTCCCTCACCCCCCTCACACCCTCTTCCCCCACCATCCGGCTGATAATCATTCCTTCTCTACCGTCCCGTCAAATCTTCAGTAATAATCACTGAGATTGACTCTTATTATTATTATTGATCACTGAAGGCTCTTTACTGACATAATGACTATAACATGTTCATTGGAGAAGAGGGCAGATACAGTAGTAGTACTACTACTACTACTAATAATAATAGCAATAATAATAATAATAATAATAATAATAATAATAATAATAATAATAATAATAATAATCTTAATTTCTACACTACTTGATATACAGTTTTTATGGATTCCATCATAAATTAGCGAAAAAAAGTACCCTGAAGGTTAATATAGAATTTTACTTTAGTGTGTCAGTGTCCAGCATTAGCAATAATATTTGGAGAGAAGTAAATAATGAAACTGAATGTTATAGGAATACTGTTAGAAACCTGAGTACATCTGTCACTAGGATGACATTGACGTAGATAAGTACATTTATGGAGTAACTTACAATATGAACAAACTGAGTGATGTTGTAGTGGCGAGGCTTTGGCTTGGTACAAGTACTTCTGGCAGTTTGGCAGACACACAGATGATGATCAAACTAAATGCAAAGTATGTGACCAGTATGTGCTTAATTGTCTGCTTATGAAGATTATTTTATTCATTAAAATAAGATGGTGCTACCGTCCACAGGATGGATGTGTGGCGCACATCAATCCTTTTAGAGTTTGCTGCCTCAGCAGAAAAATCTAAAAAAGAAAAAAAAATCGAATCAAGGGTAAGAGATGCCCTGATGCTGGCAAGGAACTCTTCGTCAAGGTAACAAACAGGGGCTGCTATGTCTTTCCTTGACACAAACCTGATTACCTCTCTATATGGTCTCCACTAATTTAACTCAATCCCAGGAAAATATAGTATTAATAATAATTAGGCAGATGATCTCCCCTTCCCCTTCATCTCCTCCCATTTGAACATTATTATAATTATTATTATTATTCCTGGTGAGCACTAAGCCCTTAGGGATCATACAGCTCCTGTGGAATGAGATTTAATCTGATTTGGCCTCATATAGGAGTATGTTGTTTAGACGTAGACAGCATACACTGCAAGCAGCTCTCAGACATTTTGCTTGGTTGATTTTCCACCACCAGTCATCCACTATGGTATGTGGAGTGATGACCACTATATGGAGTTGGGAAGCAGCACTGGGAGTGGTGAAGTATTAGACACGTGTGCAACATCTGGATATCTTTATTGCAGACAGTAGAACTATATACAGAAACAGGTAATCAGTCCCTCAACCTTGGGGTAGAAGAGTACCGTAGTCTTCAACTGTCTTTCCATTATATGCTTGAATTTGTGTTGATAAAGCCATTGGATGACGAAACATATACAATAAACATATCCAGATGTTGCACATGTGTCTAATTGTTCATCTTGTCAGTATTGAATACCATGTACAACTGGGAGTGTGGACGGTGTCGCCATCTACAGTAAGTCCAACAATTCTGGTCAGCAGGAGGAAATAACTGACGAATATTTTCGCGCTCCTTGGAAACGATTGGAATGCTGCTGTGATTTTATCATTTCGACAGCGGCAGTCAAAGAATGCTGACATGTGCATAAGTTGTTGACACTAGTGTAGGTTTGTTGACACTAGTGAAGGTTTGTTGAGACTAGTGTAGGTTTGTTGACACTAGTGAAGGTTTGTTGACACTAGTGTAGGTTTGTTGACACTGTGTAGGTTTGCTGACACTAGTGTAGGTTTGTTGACACTAGTGTAGGTTTGTTGACACTAGTGTAGGTTTGTTGACACTAGTGTAGGTTTGTTGACACTAGTGTAGGTTTGTTGACACTAGTGTAGGTTTGTTGACACTAGTGTAGGTTTGTTAACACTAGTGTAGGTTTGTTGACACTAGTGTAGGTTTGTTAACACTAGTGTAGGTTTGTTGACACTAGTGTAGGTTTGTTGACACTAATGTAGGTTTGTTTGCACTAGTGTAGGTTTGTTGACACTAGTGTAGGTTTGTTGGCACTAGTGTAGGTTTGTTGACACTAGTGTAGGTTTGTTGACACTCATGTAGATTGTTAACACTAGTGTAATCTTGTTGACACTAGTGTAGGCTTGTTGACACTGGTGTAGGTTGTTAACAATAGTGTAGGATTGTTAACACTCGTGTAGGATTGTTGACACTCCTGTTGGCTTGTTAACAGTCTGTAGGAATGTGGCAAACTCTGGCACTCTGCTTCTCAGACAGATGCTCTGTCGTAAAATTACCTTGGTAGAACACCAACAATTTATACAGGAACACAGGTACTTATCTTTGTTGCTGGGTCAACTTTCTGCAGCTGCGGCCAGAAAGATCCCCCGACGTGACCCAGTGTGTTCTACTGGCACGTAGCTGTTAGGGACAAGTAAGTATAAAGTGAGTATGTGAATAATTGCCCCTGAGGAGCGTATATCACTATACATTCAGTAACTGAATACTGAAAAATGCTAATACTCACTGGGTTGGGCTAAAAAGCCCACACCTAACTGCCGACTATAGGCAGATTTGAACCCCTTGTGACACAAGAACTGCGCAGTCCCCTGCGTGACAAGTAAGATCAAACCTACCTCGCTCTTTGTAATGTGAGCTTAGGTGTTGTATGCACCTTCTCAACAGGAATCCGGTGTCTTGATTGAAGAAGTATCGATGAGGAATGTCACACGTCCTAGTCTGGAACTTTGTTACACTCTCAATGTCACTACGTTCTTCAATATTTGTCTATTCACAGTAATGTCACTACAGGAAGCTGCGCACACTTCTCTATAATATACCGCTCATGTGGATTGTCTTTTATGCGCATAAACGCGCGGAACAGAGTTCTTTATCCGTTATCCCTGCGTTAATGTTCCCTCTAGCAGCATGTAAAGCAATCTAATACCTCGCCTTTCCGCTGGCCCCAGCTTGCCCTGGGCGTCATCTCGACATACAAAAGAAATGTTGATCAAGCATGTTTCTCTTGCTTGCCAAACTTCTACAGGAAGCAATGCAGAATATTTGATTTATTGCTGTCTGGGCTACGACGACTGTGTATGCTATCTTTAACATGGTATTAAAATGGGTGTAGGGTTTTCTTAATTTTCCTACTGCTGTAAGAGATCAATCATCTCTCATTAACCCATCCAAATTACAACAGTGGTCAGCCGTGACGTATCTTGCAAGGGAGTGGTATGTCTAGTCTGGTACATCTGTGTACAATTACTTGACGCGGAAGCAAACAAGAAGTCACTGCCTCTTTCTGAGAGGGCTGGGCCCCTCAGTTTAAAAGGGCTGAAAGGGGCTGAAGAGGGCCAATACCCCCTCCTGGAAAAATTTCTCCACATGCTCAGGGCACTAGCGATTCAATGACCACATATCCCGCGCGCCAATCACGCGATTGTAATAACACAGAGTGTGGCATAAGCTGATAATGCAGTTGAGTATTGACGTTGAAAATTTGAAGGGAATCAGAAGAGGCATTCACAAGTCATCGTATGTAAACTAATAAGCAAATTTCTTCAATAAACATGGTATCTCAGGACATACACAGCCCAAATCTATTTGAAACCTTCCAAAGAGACCAATATCGTAAAATTGCCTCAGCACATTATGCTTGAAGCCGCTCAGAAGTTGCATGATCAAGTTATCAACATGTTATCAACAAGTTATCAACATGGTAGGGGTGAATGTATTGAGATGCGACCCTCAGAAAATATCGCGTGAAAAACCTTACTTAATTGTTTTTCCATTTTCTTCAAAAAAAAAAAAAAAAAAAACAAATTGGTACGTACACAGGCAAAAATCATTCCAAATATTTCTCTAAGATTCACGAGCTCTTAAGAAACTAAGCATGGAAATTTAGTAAGCAAGTTAGCAAGAAAGATATTTGTAATCGTCTATACATAAGCGAAATTTTAACAGTGGTCTTGAGGGCACACAGATGTTATTATAGACACCAATTTGATTAACATGATTGGCACATGATAATTAACACAATATAACATCAAGAGATTATTTCCTTTGTGCAACACACATCAATACTAAAAGTTTAAAGTTGAGCAGAAGATGAATTTTCAAGTTATGGCACAAAATTCATCAAGATCTGAGCCTATACAGCCTAAACCCATCAAACATATTCATCCATTTCAATCACTGAAGATTGTTATCGTTCACATTTATTATATTTTAATCAGGGAAAAGGGCTAAACCATTAGGGGTCATATAGCACATTTAAAATGGGAGGCATTCAGATTCGATACAAAGAAGGGGAAATTAATTCCAGTTCCTTGGATCAAGAGCCCCTCACCAGCACCAGCATATACCAACTTTCTTCATACAAAGTATGAATCATAAATTTAAATGGTCAATGTATTAAGAGGAACGACACAAAAACTCACCTATACAAAAATATAAATATATATTAAAAGTAAAGTAATATATACAGCCTACAGTCTACTACTACGACCATCACGACACTCCAGTTCACCTTTACCCAGTACTCACATTAACACACTGCTACTAGTCAGTAAAAAAAAAAATATTTATATACAGAGAGGCACCGTTACACCCCCCCCCCCCCTTCTGCACACTACGGCCTTACAGGTAAACATGAGAGCACTTAAACCAATAAATTAACCTATAGTATAAACTTACGAAAAAAAAAAAATCACCTAGTCACACATGTTGCACTATGTGCGGTGCTTCACCTACTGAACAACACACCTCACTCTCTCCTCTCCTGGCCACTCTGAATCACCACGAATAATACACATCCGGTTTCAGAACAAATCCCGGAAAATGACATTATATATGGAGCGGTTTTTTTTTTTATAAAATATTCACTACAATATACTGCGTAATAGAAGTCGATCACAAAAAGCATTCTCTGGTAATTGATCTAATTCTAACTATTCCAACTTTTTATGTTTCAGCCAGATTTCAGATTTACACCTATTCGATATAACCTTATGGGTTATCATCCTTGTTATAAAATACTTTGTCAATAATAGTTTGAATCCAGTCAGAAGAAGCATTCCTTGGTTATTGAATTAAAATAAATATCACTATTTATTCAACAAAATTAACAAGCAGGTGTCTCGTAGCTGGATCGCTGGCGCACTCACCTACGACTGGAACACATTAGGGACGTGTTTCCATAAGACACCTGCTGTCCCTGTCCCTGTTCACTCATCAGTGTAAAATGGGTACCTGGGTGTTAGTCGACTGGTGTGAGTCGCATCCTGGGACAAAACTGACCTCATTTTCCCTAAATGCTGAGCATAACAAGGGGCTTTCTTTATAGTAGTATGTCATTGATGTCAGCTAGGCCTGTATACCTTGTACTTGTACTTGTAGTAAATAAAGATATTATATCATTATTATTAAACTGGGACTTATGGCAGCCAGCAGCAGTGTGAACCTTGTGTTTGGGAACCACAGCAGTGTGAACCTTGTGTTTGGGAACCACAGCATCAGCGAAAATTTGAGCCAGATCAGGTGTGTCATTCAGTAATGGTTCATACTTCAGTTTGCACGCAGCTGGCTGTAAGAGCCTGGTTGATCAGTCCCTGATCCACCTTTGTTTCGTAATATAAACTGAAAATTATTTAACGTGATATAACTGTTGCACAAAACAATTGTCTAATCTCACTTACACACTTGAATTAACCTCTTTGGCGGCATCGAACTAGGAGGCACCTTTTTTTAAACGTTTAAATCTATGTGACTGAGAGTTCTGAAAGTTATTGCAGGATATTCTAATTGAGTTCAGTAAGACACATGTGCAACGTTTATTTACCTTTATTTTGGGAATAAAGATACCTAATTATTATGCCCGTGTCTTATCTACTTGTCGTTATTATTTACCGTTGTTATATTCAACGTATCAATTATTCCAAGAATCTAGTCCTCATTACCGTACACAAGAGATGAAAATTTGAAGCCGATAGAACGAAGCGTTTTTTTTTTATAATTATGAGTGAAATAACACCGAAAAATTGGAGGAAGAAAAAAGAAAAAGAAGAAAATAAATCAGGGAACCTCTCTTCGTTTTTCTTAAAAATGATACGTAAATAATAATACATATAATACATATACTTGTGAAAAACAAATTTAATTAGTCTAAATAAACTGACTGAAAACCCTGTATTAAAAATGACCATTAGTAAACTTTTTTTACTAAGGAATATTTTAAAATCCAAATATTTCTTCGTCGTCAAAAGAAAGTTTTGTGTTTAAAGTCAGTGGCGAGGAATTACTGACACATATTAACTTTTATCAGATTATTTCGAAAATGATGATACTGAGTGTATAAATCTGTAGTGGAGGGAAGGCGGGGTAGGGGTCGGCCTAGGAAAGGCTGGAGGGAGGGGGTAAAGGAGGTTTTGTGTGCAGCGTGTTAGATAGGAGTGAATGGAGACAAATGGTTTTTAGGACTTGACGTGCTGTTGGAGTGTGAGCAAGGTAACATTTATGAAGGGTTTCAGGGAAACCGGCAGGCCGGACTTGAGTCCTGGAGATGGCAAGTACAGTGTCTGCACTCTGAAGGAGGGGTGTTAATGTTGCAGCTTTATAACTGTAGTGTAAGCACGCCTCTGGCAAGACAGTGATGGAGTGAATGATGATGAATTTTTTTCTTTTTCGGGCCACCCTGCCTTGGTGGGAAACGGCCTATGTGTTAATAAAATAATAATAATAATAATAATAATAATAATAATAATAATAATAATAATAATAATAATAATAATAATAATAATAATAATAAACGGTGCAAAGGAGAAGTGCAGAGAATATAACTTAGTTTCTTGTAACTGTAGTCCACATGTTTGGGTTTTCAGTTCTCTCGAGAGGAGACGTATGTGGCGTCACCTGCCGTTTTTCCTCTTCACTCATAAGATTTTCTCTAATATGTTTCTCCCTTCTTCCCTCAGAACAGGCCACTTCAGTGTCCTCCCTTCACCAGCTTTGCCCCTGCAATCAGAGGCGTATCTACGGAGTCTACCTTGACCCATGGAGACTCTCAAATAAGAAAGTATTAGTTTTAACTTCCTGAGTGATCTCTCACAGCTAGCGATGGAAAATGAGATGGTTAGCATTATCAACATCAGAGCTATACAATTCTCCTCAATTTTTCGCATTTCTTGAGATCGTTACTGTCGGCGCCGTAACACAGTCCCTCGTAACACAGTCCCTCGTAACACAGTCCCTCGTAACACAGTCCCTCGTAACACAGTCCCTCGTAACACAGTCCCTCGTAACACAGTCCCTCGTAACACAGTCCCTCGTAACACAGTCCCTCGTAACACAGTCCCTCGTAACATAGTCCCTCGTAACACAGTCCCTCGTAACACAGTCCCTCGTAACACAGTCCCTCGTAACACAGTCCCTCGTAACACAGTCCCTCGTAACACAGTCCCTCGTAACACAGTCCCTCTAGCACGTCCCTCGTAACACAGTCCCTCGTAACACAGTCCTCGTAACACAGTCCCTCGTAACACAGTCCCTCGTAACACAGTCCTCGTAACACAGTCCTCTAGCACAGTCCCTCGTAACACAGTCCCTCGTAACACAGTCCCTCGTAACACAGTCCCTCGTAACACAGTCCCTCGTAGCACAGTCCCTCGACGAGAAGGAACCCAAACTTGGCGTCATTGTCGTGCAAACAAGTGAACTTTTCATCCATTTCTCTGTGAAGACAGTCGAGTGTTGTCTTCACGACTCTTTTCCTCGTTGGCTGTTAAAGTAGCATCTCTGGAGTTCTCATCAGCCATTCATCTCTGACGTCCTCCTTCAATATTGCATTCTTGACAGAGACCGAGTCCTTCTTCGAGTGATTCACTGACCAACACTTCTCTTTTATCTTCCAAATGATCTTGGAGTGCTTTCAAATCCACGGCAGCATCGTGGAAGTTCATGCTAGGATCCCGCAGCTTCTTTTCAAAACGGTCAATGCGAATGAGCACTTTGTTCCAAAATCTTAACAAAGTCTGAAAATCGTAAGTCAACATACGGTTATACAGTCACTTTGAGTCACTTCTTTTTTCAATGGTCTCGTTTTCATTGTCTATCATGTCCTGGAGATCTTGAAGTGTCTCCTCAAGGTACCTGTTCATGAGCTTCACTGTTTCTGTCCTTGCACTCCACCTGATTATGGACTCCGACTTAACAACCACAGGCACGGCGGTTTTTTTTTTTTTCGCACCTCTGTGTTGAACGAGAGAATACGTAGACAGCTTCGATGGTTCAAAACAACTTGACCATCATTGTATCCTGCTTGGCTGCATATACACCCACCATGTTGAGTGAATGATTATCGCAATTCACCAACGCTGCCAGGGTGTTTTTCTGACTTATTCTTTGATGAACACCCCTTCTGTGTCCAGCCATCACAGCAGCGTTGTCAAATCACTCTGACCAACAATTTCGTCCTTCTCTAGCTGTTTGAAGATGTCTTCAACCACGCTCTCAGCATCCTTCTGGCTTATCGGGATAAAACTAAGGAAGGAATCTCTAACACGGACTGTTTTCCTCTCAAAATCAGCTTCCACGTACCTCACTACTTGTGACATCTGCTCACGGTGTGCCTGATCAGGAGTCAATGAGACCATAATACTTGGCTTTACGAATGCTTCTCAGTAAACTCTGGTGAACAGTGGATGCCACCAAGTGGATGAATTCGTTCTGGACACCCGGTGAAAGATAGGACGTGGATGCAAGATTAATTTCAACATAAGTGATGTGTTCTTTCATGACAGGGTCAAAGATGGCCAGTAGTTTCAGTAAGCCAAGGAAATTTTCTATACTGGAGTCATCATCCAGCTGAAGTGACTCTCTATGTCCTCGCAAAGCCAGGTTCTAAGTTGCAAGGAATTTTATGCAGTGAAGGATTCTGGTCAAGATATCACGTCACTTCTGCTTTTCCTTCTCAATCTGTGACTGAAGTTCTGCGTCAATAACTCCTCTGTTTTCAGCGAAATTTATTTCCATTTCTTTCCACTGTGTGAAGCACTCCCGATGATTCTTAGCATTTTCACGAACACTAATTTTTTAAGGTGCTTTCCACTGGTTGAATCCACTTTGCTGCTCCAATGAGGATTGATGGTCTGACCGGGAATAGAAAAAACAACAGATACAAGATGCATACTTTTTAGAAGGGAAATAGACCAGCCATGAGCGAGTCACTTCCTAACTACAACCATTTTCCAATTTCCTCTGAACCAAGTTTTGTTCATTGAGCGGTTATTTGTTGGTAGGAAAGGCCCCTCACTGTTCTGGAAATACTTCGAAGTCAGCTTTATTATTTCTGCTCTCAACGCGTCAGGCAGAATTGTTTTTCCAGTATCCTTCTCGAACTTCAGAAGTCCAGTGTCATGCTGTTCTTCGACACCATCTAGTTCAATAGGTTCAGTGTTGACAGGTTCAGTCTCGTCAATAAACTCAACATCACTACCACCACCATCGTCTTTCCCTCCTGTCATGTCCACGTTGTCTTTGGCAGCATCACTTCGGATTTATCTGACTTTACTTCCTCCTCAGTTTGTGACGCATTTGTATTTGATCCACCTTCGGATTCTACCAAACTTGTAGCAGGTGTAGGCGACTCCATGGAACGTGTCGAAGAACTTGTTCTGGGCTTTTCAAAGAAGGGAATGAAGAACTTACTCGACTTCTTGGCTTCCTCCGCCTCCAACTTTCGTCTCTTCTATCCTTCGGCTCCACTTTCCTTCTTCTTCGTGAAGAAACATTTCATGGTCTTCTTACACAATGTTCTGGAAAAAAAATGGCACTTTTAATAAGAACATTGAATTTCACAGATTTTGCACAAAATTCTAGACTACCTCCCTAGTTTGCCAGTGCCAGTTGGCACTGAGTAGTGGTACTGTGAGGTATGTGGTCATGTAGCTCCCAGTACTGTATTTTTATGTAATAATTTATATGTGATTTAACAGTCTAGCCATCCTAGTGCTTCTCACCCATGATAATCAAATACAGATCATACATCTGAAGAAAATTCTTTTTTCACTATCCGAGGATGGCTTGTCTGACTTTAATAGAAACTGCTCAGTGGCGCCCCCTTCAAGTGGCGCCCAGGGTACGTGCCATACCTGCCATACCTTAGGTACGACACTGTAGGCTGCAGTCTACATGAACATTATTATTTGATGTTCTGTAATTAATTAAGTGGACTTCTCTATTGTGTTAATTAAGTCTCAAGTCGCTCAATAGCTATCAATAGTTATCGGCATTAAAAATTTGAAGCCAATCAGGTGAGGCCTTCACAAATTATTGCATGATTATCAGTGTTTATGTTTTTCCAGTTTCTTCAGTAAAATTTGGCAGATTAACACCTACACCGAATCAGTTCAAACCTTCCTCTAAGAGACAATAATATTTTGGCTTAGAAGCCCAAACATACACAACCCAAAATCAACGAGTAGCTTTTCATGAAAAAACACAACATAACTAAAAGCTTAAAGCCGATCAGATGATGCATTTTTCTCTTATACAGAATTCACCAATTCTAAATTTATTAACCATCGGTATATATAAATTGGCAAATTTGCTCCCACACAGCCTAAATCCAGAAGGCAGCATGCGACCAGGGCAAAGCTGCGGATTATGGGTGACTTCAATCACAAGGAAATCGACTGGGAGAACTTGGAGCCACATGGGGACCCATATACGTAGAGGTCTAAGATAATGGAGGTGGGGCTGAAAAACCTTACGTACCAACACGTAAGGGACACTACCCGAGAGAGAGAGGACAGGATGAACCAGCAAGATTGGACATAGTATTCACCATGAGTTGTGCAGATATTGAGGACATCACATATGAAAAAACCCTCGGGGCCAGTGATCACGTGGTTCTTAGCTTCGAATATATAGTAGTTACAAGTGGAGAGGAAAGCAGGAAGGGCAGGACGAATGAAGTCAAACTTCAAGAGAGGCGACTACACAGGCATGAAGAATTTCCTGCACGGGCTTCAGTGGGACAGAGAACTGGCAGGGAAGTCAGTAAACGAGATGATGGAATATGTGACAACAATATGCAAAGAAGCTGAGGAGAGGTTTGTACCCAAGGGTAACAGAAATAACGAGAAAGCCAGGATGAGCCCTTGGTTCACCAAGATGTGCAGAGACCAAAACCAAGTGTGCTAGAGAATGGAAGAAGTATACTAAGCAAAGGACCCAGGAGAATAAGGAGAGCAGTCGTAGAGCCATAAATGACATAGCAACAAAAGCCAAATCTGACCTGAAGCTGTTGTACAGCCACATCAGGAGCAAAAACAACAGTAAAGGACCAGGTAATCAGGCTGAGGAAGGAAGGAAGGAAGGAAGGAAGGAAGGAAGGAAGGAAGGAGATCACAAGAAACGACCGCGAAGTATGTGAGGAGCTCAACATGAGATTCAAAGAAGTGTTCACAGAGAAACAAGGGACTCCAGAAAGGCGGAGAGGTGGAGTCCACCATAAAGTGTTGGACACAATACATACAACTGAGGAAGAAGTGAAGAGGCTGCTGGGTGAGCTAGATACATCAAAGGCGATGGGGCCGGATAACATGTCTCCATGGGTCCTGAGAGAGGGAGAAAAGGTGCTATGTGTACCACTACACAATCTTCATCACATCTATCGAAACAGGGCGACTACCTGAGGTATGGAAGACAGCAAATGTAGTCCCAATTTTTTAAAAAGGAGACAGACACGAAGCATTAAACAACAGACCAGTGTCACTGAAATGAATAATATGCAAAGTCATGGTTAAGATTATCAGGAGAAGAGTGGTGTAGCACCTAGAAAGAAATGAGCTTATCAACGACAGCCAGCACGGTTCCAGGGACGGGAAATCCTGTGTCACAAACCTAAAGGAGTTCTATGACAGGGTGACAGCAGTAAGACAAGAGAGAGAGGGGGGTGGGAAGATTGCATTTTCTTGGACTGTAAGAAGGCGTTTGAAACAGTTCCACACAAGAGATTAGTGTAAAACCTGGAGGACCAGGCAGGGATAACAAGGAAGGCACTGCAGTGGATCAAGGAAAACCTGTCAGGAAGACAACAGTGAGTCATGGTACGTGGCGAGGTGTCAGAGTGGGCGCCTGTGACGAGCGGGGTTCGACAGGGGTCAGTCCTAGGACCAGTGCTGTTTCTGGTATTTGTGAACGACATGACGGAAGGAATAGACTCAGAAGTGTCCCTGTTTGCAGATGATATGAAGTTCATGAGAATAATTCAATCGGACGAGGACCAGGTAGAACTACAAAGGAATCTGGACAGGCTGCAGACCTGGTCCAGCAATTGGCTCCTGGAGTTCAACCCCACCAAGTGCAAAGTCATGAAGATTGGGGAAGGGCAAAGAAGACCGCAGACAGAGTACAGTCTAGGGGGCCAGAGACTACAAACCTCAATCAAGGAAAAAGATCTTGGGGTGAGTATAACACCAGGCACATCTCCTGAGGCGCACATCAACCAAATAACTGCTGCAGCATATGGGCGCCTAGCAAACCTAAGAACAGCATTCCGACATCTTAATAAAAAATCGTTCAGGACCCTGTACACCATGTATGTTAGGCCTATATTGGAGTATGCAGCACCAGTTTGAAAACCACACCTAGCCAAGCATGTAAGGAAACTAGAGAAAGTGCAAAGGCATGCAACACGACTAGTCCCGGAGCTAACGGGCATGTCCTACTAGGAGAGGTTAAGGGAAATCGACCTGACGACACTGGAGGACAGGAGAGATAGGGAGGGGATATGATAACGACAGCTAAAATACTGAGAGGAATCGACAAGGTGGACAGAGACAGGATGTTCTAGAGATGGGACACAGCAACAAGGGGTTACAATTGGAAGTTGAAGACCCAGATGAATCACAGGAATGTTAGGAAGTATTTCTTCAGTCAGAGAGTTTTCAGGAAGTGGAATAGTTTGAGAAGTGACGTAGTGGGAGCAGGATCCATACATAGCTTTAGGAAGAGGGGTGATTAAGCTCATGAAACAGGAAGAGTGACCTAGTAGCGGCCAGTGAAGAGTCGGGGCAAAGAGCTGTGAATCGACCCCTGCAACTACAACTAGGTGACTACAACAAGGTGAGTAAACCACACACACACCACACACCACACACATCACACATACACCACACTCACCACACATCACACACCACACACCACACACACACACCACACCACACACATCTCACACCACACACACCACACACATAACACACCACACACCACACATATCACACACCACACACACCACACACACCACACACACACTACACAAACCACACACCACACTCACCACACTCCACACACTACACAAACCATACACCACACACTACACGTCACACACCACACACACACTACACGCCATACACCACACGCACCACACACACACCACACACTCCACACACCACACACACACACACACCACACCACACACACACCACACACCACACACCACTCACCACACCAACCACAAACACTACACATATAAACACACACCACACACTACACACCACACACACCACACACACATCAAACACACCACACACACCATACACACCACACAAACACCACACACACCACATACACACCACACACACACACCACACACACCACACACACAGTACACACAGCACACACAGCACACACACCACAAACACACACCACACACACTCACCACACGTCACACACCACACACACCACGCACTACACACCACACACACACCACACACACAACACACAAACACTGGCACTGCTGATAAAAAACCGATGGGATTTTGACGAGCTGGAGAGATTAGACAGAGGAGAAGCTGGGGATTACATAGTAGGAATGCTACAGTCTGGAGGTCCCAAGGTGGTAATTGCAGTAATGTATAACCCACCACAGAACAGCAGGAGGCCAAGGCAAGAGTATGATGAGAGTAACAGAGCGATGACACACTGGCTGTAGTGGCCCGAAGGGCTTGTGCGAGCAGGGCGAAGCTACTGATCATGGGTGACTTCAACCATAGGGAAATTGATTGGGAGAACTTAGAGCCACATGGGGGCCAAGAAACGTGGAGGGCTAAGATGCTGGAGGTGGTACTGGAAAATCTCATGTACCAACACGTAAGGGACACTACCAGAGAGAGAGAGGAGAGGACGAACCAGCGAGACTGGACTTAGTATTCACCCTGAGTAGTGCATATATTGAGGACATCACACATGAAAGCCCCCTTGGGGCCAGTGATCACATGGTTCTAAGTTTCGAATACATAGTAGAGTTACAGGTGGAAGGGGAAGCAGGAAGGGCTGCACGAATGAAGCCAAACTACAAGAAAGGTGAATATGTGGGCATGAGGAACTTCCTGCATGGAGTTCAGTGGGACAGAGAGATGGCAAGGAAGTCAGTAGACGTGATGACGAAATATGTGACAACAATTTGCACGGAAGCTGAGGAGAGGTTTATACCCAAGGGTAACAGGAGAAGCGAAAAAGACAGGATGAGCCCATGGTTCACCCAAAGGTGCAGGGAAGCCAAAACCAAGTGTACAAGGGAATGGAAGAGGTACAGAAGGCAAAGAACCCTGGAGAATAAGGAGAGCAGTCGTAGAGCCAGAAATGAATATGCACAGATCAGAAGGGAGGCCCAAAGACAGTACGAGAATGACATAGCAGCGAAAGCCAAATCTGACCCAAAGCAGCTGTACAGCCACATCAGGAGGAGAACAACAGTCAAGGACCAGGTGATCAGGCTGAGGAAGGTAGGAGGGGAGGTCACAAGAAATGACCGTGAAGTGTGTGAGGAGCTCAACATGAGATTCAAAGAGGTGTTCACAGAGGAGATAGAAGTGCCTCCAGAAAGGAGGAGAGGTAGGGTACACCATCAGGTACTGGACACAATACACACAACTGAGGAGGAAGTGAAGAGGCTACTAAGCGAGCTAGATACCTCAAAGGCGATGGGGCCGGATAACATCTCTCCATGGGTCCTGAGAGAGGGAGCAGAGGAGCTATGTGTACCCCTAACAATGATCTTCAACACATCTATCGAAACAGGGCAACTACCTGAGGTATGGAAGACAGCAAATGTAGTTCCAATTTTTTAAAAAGGAGACAGGAACGTAGCACTAAACTACAGACCAGTGTCACTGACATGTATAGCATGCAAGGTCATGGAGAAGATAGTCAGGAGAAGAGTGGTGGAGCATCTAGAAAGAAATGAGCTTATCAACGACGGCCAACACGGTTTTAGGGACGGGAAATCCTGTGTCACAAACCTACTGGAGTTCTACGACAGGGTGACAGCAATAAGACAAGAGAGAGAGGGGTGGGTAGATTGCATATTCTTGGACTGTAAGAAGGCGTTTGACATAGTTCCACACAAGAGATTATTGCAAAAGTTGGAGGACCAGGCAGGGGTAACAGGGAAGGCACTACAATGGATCAGGGAATACCTGTCAGGAAGACAGCAACGAGTCATGGTATGTGGTGAGGTGTCAGAGTGGGCGCCGGTGACGAGCGGGGTTCCACAGGGGTCAGTCCAGGAACCAGTGCTGTTTCTGGTATTTGTGAACGACATGACGGAAGGAATAGACTCCGAAGTGTCCCTGTTTGCAGATGATGTGAAGTTGATGAGAAGAATTCAGTCGGACGAGGACCAGGCAGAACTACAAAGGGATCTGGACAGGCTGCAAGCCTGGTCTAGCAATTGGCTCCTGGAGTTCAACCCCACTAAGTGCAAAGTCATGAAGATTGGGGAAGGGCAAAGAAGACCGCAGACGGAGTACAGCCTAGTGGGCCAGAGACTGCAAACCTCAATCAAGTAAAAAGACCTTGGGGTGAGTATAACACCAGGTACATCTCCTGAGGCGCACATCAACCAAATAACTGCTGCAGCATATGGGCGCCTAGCAAACCTAAGAACAGCATTCCGACATCTTAATAAAGAATCGTTCAGGACCCTGTACACTGTATGCAGCGCCAGTTTGGAACCCACACCTAGCCAAGCACGTGAAGAAGCTCGAGAAAGTGCAAAGGTTTGCAACAAGACTAGTCCCGGAGCTAAGGGGTATGTCCTACGAGGAGAGTTTAAGGGAAATCGACCTGACGACACTGGAGGACAGGAGAGATAGGGGGGACATGATAACAACATATAAGATACTGAGAGGAATTGACAAAGTGGACAGAGACAGAATGTTCCAGAGATGGGACACAGCAACAAGGGGACACAGTTGGAAGTTGAAGACTCAGATGAATCACAGAGATGTTAGGAAGTATTTCTTCAGTCACAGAGTGGTCGGGAAGTGGAATAGTTTAGGAAGTGACGTAGTGGAGGCAGGCTCCATACATAGCTTTAAGAAGAGGTATGATAAAGCTCATGGCGCAGGGAGAGTGACCCAGTAGCGGCCAGTGAAGAGGCTGGGCCAGGAGCTATGACTCGACCCCTGCAACCACAACTAGGTGAGTACAACTAGATGAGTACACACAGACCACACACACACACACACACCACACGTCACACACCACACACCACACACACACCATACACACCACGCACTACACACCACACACACACACCACACACACACACCACACACACACCACACACACACACCACACACACACCACACACACACCACACACACACACCACACACACACCACACACACACACCACACACACCACACACACCACACACACCACACACACCACACAAACCACACACACCACACACCACACACACCACACGCACCACACACCACACACCACACACCACACCCACCACTCACACACCACACATCATACACACCACACGCACTACACACACAACACACCACACACACACTACACACACCACGCACGTCACACCCACACACGTTACACACCACACACCCCACACACACCACACACACCACACACACACCCCACACACACCACACACTCCACACATACAACACACACCACACGAACCACACACCACACACACCTCACAAACACCACACACCACACACTACACACGTCACGCATCACACACACCTCACAAACACCACACACCACTCACATCACACACTACACAAGTCACGCACCACACACCACACAACGTACACACCACGCACTACACACCACACAAACACCACACGCACCACACACACGCAACACACCACACACACACTAGACACACCACACACGTCACACACCATACATACCACACACCCCACACACTCCACACATACCACACACACTACACACACCACACACCACACACCGCACACACCGCACACACCGCACACAACAGTCAAGGACCAGGTGATAAGGCTGAGGTGAGAAGATGGGGAACTCACAAGTAATGATCAAGAGGTATGTGAGGAGCTCAACTTGAGGTTTAAGGAAGTATTCACAATGGAGGAAGGAAGGCAGCTGGGTAGACAGGACGGGGTTCGTCACCAACAAGGGATGCATACACACAACTGAGGAGGAAGTGAAGCAGTTACTCAGTGACCTCGATACCTCAAAGGCGATGGGTCCAGACAATATCTCCCCGTGGGTTCTTCGGGAAGGAGCTGAGGTACTGAGTGTGCCACTTACCATAATATTCAACACATCCCTTGAAACTGGGCAGCTACCTGAGGTAGGGAAGAAGGCCAACGTAGTCCCCATTTTTGAAAAAGGAGACAGAAAAGAGGCACTAAACTATAGACCGGTGTCACTTACGTGTATAGTGTGCAAAGTCCTGGAGAAAATCATCAGGAAAAGAATGGTGGAACACCTTGAGCTGAACAGGATAATAAACACCAGACAGCACGGATTCCGGGAAGGCAAATCCTGTGTAACAAACCTCCTAGAGTTCTATGATTCTATGATAAAGTAACAGAGATAAGGCAGGAGAGAGAAGGGTGGGTTGATTGCATTTTCCTGGACTGCAGGAAGGCCTTCGACACAGTTCCTCACATGAGATTAGTAAAGAAGTTGGAAGAACAAGCAGGTATAACAGGAACGGCACTGGAATGGATCAGGGAATACCTCAAAGGGAGACAACAACGGGTCATGGTGCGTGGTGAGGTATCACAGTGGGCGCCTGTTACGAGCGGTGTACCGCAGGGGTCAGTCCTAGGACTAGTGTTATTCTTGGTATATGTAAATGACATGACGGACGGGATAGACTCAGAAGTGTCTCTATTCGCGGATGATGTGAAAATAATGAGGAGAATCATATCGGAAGAGGACCAGGCAGGGCTGCAAACAGACCTGGACAAGCTCGACATCTGGTCTAGCAATTGTCTTCTCGAATTCAATCCCTCCAAATGCAAAGTCATGAGGATCGGAGAAGGGCACAGAAGACCGCTGACAGAGTACAAGCTAGGCGGACAAAGGCTACAAACCTCGGCAAAGGAGAAAGACCTTGGAGTGAGTATAACGCCAAGCACGTCTCCGGAGGCACACATCAACCAGATAACTGCGGCAGCATATGGGCGACTGGCAAACCTAAGATTAGCGTTCCGTTACCTTAACAAGGAATCGTTCAAGACACTGTATACCGTGTACGTCAGGCCCATACTAGAATATGCAGCACCAGTCTGGAACCCACACCTGGTCAAGCACGTAAAGAAACTAGAGAAAGTGCAAAGGTTTGCGACAAGGTTAGTTCCACAACTCAGGGGTCTGTCTTATGAAGAAAGGTTGAGGAAAATAGGACTAACAACACTGGAGGAAAGAAGGGTCAGAGGAGACATGATAACGACATACAAAATACTGCGGGGAATTGACAATGTAGGCAGTGACAGGATGTTCCAGAGAGGGAACACAGAAACGAGGGGACACAACTGGAAGCTGAAGACTCAGATGAGTCAAAGGGATGTTAGGAAGCATTTCTTCAGCCACAGAGTAGTCAGGAAGTGGAATAGTATAGAGAAAGATATAGTGGAGGCAGGAACCATACATAGTTTTAAGACAAGGTATGATAAAGCTCATGGAGCAGGGAGAGCAGAGACCCAGTAGCAGACAGCGAAGAGGCGGGGCCAGGAGCTGAGTCTCGACCCCTGCAACCACAATTAGGTGAGTACACGTCAGATACCACACACACCACACGAACCACACACCAGACACGTCACACACCACACACTCTACACACCACACATGTCACACACCACACACACCTCACAAACACCACACACCACTCACATCACTCACTACACAAGTCACGCACCACACACACACACACAACAACAACGCACACACCACACACGTCAAACACCACATAGCACACACACCACACACGTCACACACACTACTCGTCACACACACCACACACCACACACACACACACTACACACACCACATATACACCACACACACAACACACCACACACCACACACACACACACCACACACCACACACACTACACAAAACACACACCACACACCACATTCCACACACCACACACACTACACAAACCATACACCACACACACCACTCACTACACACCACGCACACCACACACACTACACACCACGCACACAACACGTCACACACCACACACACACTACACGCTATACACCACCCGCTCTACACACACACCACACACTCCACACACCACACCACACACACACCACACGCACCACACACACCACTCAAAACACCAACCACAAACACTACACATATAAACACACACCACACACACTCCTCACACTGTACACACACACACCCCACACACTCACCACACGTCACACACCCCACACCACGCACTACACACCACACACACAACACACAAACCACACACACACACACACCACACGTCACACACCACACACCACACACACCCACCATACACACCACGCACTACACACCACACCCACACCACACACACACCACACACACCCACCATACACACCACGCACTACACACCACACCCACACCACACACACACCACACACACCCACCATACACACCACGCACTACACACCACACCCACACCACACCCACCACTCACACACCACACACACCACACACCACACACACCATACGCACCATACACACACAACACACCACACACCCCACACACACCACACTCTCCACACATACCACACACACTACACACACCACACACACCACACACTACTCACATCACACACTACACAAGTCACGCACCACACAAGAGACACACCACACACGTCACACACCACACAAGAGACACACCACACACGTCACACACCACACACACACCATTCACATCACGCACTACACACCACACATGTCACACACCACACACACACCACACACGTCACACACTACACGTCACACACCACACACACACCACACACGTCACACACTACACGTCACACACCACACACACACCACACACGTCACACACTACACGTCACACACCACACACACACCACACACGTCACACACTACACGTCACACACCACACACAGAACAGACTCACCCATGCGATGTGTATCAAAATTCCTTCATCAATACTTGTGTCCCACGATTATTTCTTTATCTCCTTGTCTCCGTCTCTCCCTTCCTCCCTCGCTGCCTCTCCAAGGTTCTTCTTGGTTGACAGTGTTTTTTGCTGACCTGGAAGAAGCCAGTTGTAAACTTACGTTTGAGCTAAACATTGTGATTCCTTTACGTTTGAACTAAACATTGTGATTCCTTTACGTTTGAACTAAACATTGTGATTCCTTTACGTTTGAACTAAACATTGTGATTCCTTTACGTTTGAACTAAACATTGTGATTCCTTTACGTTTGGAAGAAGTAAATTCTTTATGAGTGAACAGGATGAAACGAATCATTTAAAATAAAATAAATATAAAATAAATTTGTTTTTATTAAAAATGGTTTACAGTTTGGTACAGAAATAGAGATACGACATACTTTATTTAGAGCCAGTGGTTATGCGTAACATTCCGGGCAAAGACCTAGAGATCTTTACGAAGCATGGCGAGTCCCTTGGTCTTAGTTTAAAGACCGCATTAGTTTAAAGACCGCATTAGTTTAAAGACCGCATTAGTTTAAAGACCGCATTAGTTTAAAGACCGCATTAGTTTAAAGACTTCATTATACATCAGAAAACTGAAATAACTCTTCAGAACATTAGAACGAATTCATGGAATATGAACCGGACGCGGAATGAACTCTGTGTATGAGTGGGTGTTGAAGGAAGTTAAGTTACGAAGGTTTCTTTAAGGACAACAGGGTGTGTTAAGATCATTGGAGAGGGAGTTTTTGCGTAGGATATTGTGTGTAAGTTAAGGTTGAGTTATACAACCATGGTAGATGTCTTTACTGCTACATTACTGAGAGTACAACGCGGATGCTTGTCTAAAGTGAAGGAAAGAGCTCAAAACAGAGTGAAAAAATGTGCAGGCTGAGGGAAAGTTGTTCAATATTGATGTAACTTTCCACTAGAATCTGAGCGAATATATAAGATGATGAAGAAAACCGATGCAAATAAATGTTAACGAATTAAAAAGAGAAGTATATGCATTAGAAATGATGAGTAGAGCTTAGTGGAAGACTTACAGCATATCAATAACACGGAGACTGTTATCAGTGAGGATAAAAGAAAGTTATCCAAGTTTTGAAATTAAAAGGCAGCGGGAAATTTCAGGTGTGTCATGATTCAGGATGCGGGAAAGTTAGGCAATAATAAAGACAAAAAAGTTACAAAGCCAGAAAGCTATGACGTCAAGAATCGTTTTCACCAGAGTCAGAGTTTTGATTAAATTATTTACTAATGTTGTTACATGTTCTCGAGATGAAAGTGTCATTAGATCCATATGGTGAAACTTCTGCTGTCTAAATTACTTATGTTGCTGCCCTAGGCAGTATTTAATCACGTTTACAGATTAGATATCCGGAGGTTCATCTATGTTATAACGTCCTTCCTAAATAAATTAAAGACTGTGTGTAGAACTAGATAAAAACCTCTTGTGATAAATAGTAACAACAAGATACAAACAAGAAAATATATTCGCATACCTCGATATCTTACTTCTGCTACCCCTCCTCCTCTTCCTACTCCTCCTCCTCTTCTTCTTCCTCCTCCACCTATCAGAACAACCCTTTCCCTTTCACTCCACCCCCTCCCCTGGTATCCCCTCCCAGCTCGAGGAATTCCCCTGCCATCTTCCCGGGGTCCTGGCCTGGATACCACATATATTTCGAGTTATATTTAGCGCTGGGGCAGCTGACTCTCTGCCTTGAAGACTTTGCCAGTACTTCTTCATGTCTTGTCGAGTTCCTTGGCAGCTCCGCCTCTCACACCTCGGAATGTTTACTCGTGCCAGCTTCTGGATGTACTCCTAAAACCATGAATGGCTTTACATGTGTTACTTTTCGGGCTCTCTTGATGTGTTCGTTCGTGTGTGGTGCGTCTGTGCGCGCATGAGTGCAAGTATACGTGCATACGCACGTCCGTGCGTCCATGCGTGCGAGGAACTGTAGCACGCATTTTTTTCATTATTGTATCACTGGGCTATCACTGGGCTATCCCTGGGCTATCCCTGGGCTATCCCTGGGCTATCACTGGGCTATCACTGGGCTATCCCTGATGTAAGCTCCGTGACGTATT